>JARLTB010000180.1:9555000-9820000 GCA_030141615.1 Unio pictorum | reverse complement strand
CTAATTGAAACTTAAGCTTTTATATTTTATCGAAAATAAATAATTATTACTGCGTCCTTCGACATTTCCTTTGCCATATATATTATGTTATGAATTGATGAATTATATATTAAAAATTGCAAATAAAACTAAATCATAACATTCTCGTGCAGGATTTTTGAACATATGTCTGCTTCACAAATGATCTGTATAATAAACCTGTAGTTTATCTGCTCATTAGTGTTGCGCGATTAGGCTCTTACAAAAAATAACAAGACAAGTAAAGACAACAAGCTTCGTAGAATTTAACAAATTCATGGATTTCCCTAGAAAAATAAGATACACATTAAAAAACGAACTTACGGTCTTAAGAATCAAATCCAAACATAATCCAAGATTAGCCCAAGAATTACAAATTTGACTTCCTGGGAATACAATGTTCGAATACATTTGAGTTCGAGACCAGATGAAATCCAAAATGGAACGCACGTCAAATAACTCCTTATTCTGCAAGAATATTTAATTATGTTTGTAAAAACTTATTTTCGAGCACACGTATTTCTGCAGAAGAACAAATAATTTGAAGACAAACTCAAATAGAACTCCAAACTGGTCACAACAAAAGCAACAATCTGATGTCTAAGGGTTTTAAAACCCAACTGGCTCGTCCATTTCAAGAATTTGATTATACAGTCTAAGTAGGACGCAATATAGATTCCAGTATGAGAATCAACTGATCACTTTCTAGAACAAGATCGAAGTTTCAAATGCTTCATATTACGTAATCGCAGCCAGCCTTGAGTTGAGTTCACTGTCATCAATCTCACACTAAGAATGAATTAGTAAAAGATTAACAAAATAAGTTGTTTACTCCAACTCTAAATCAAGGCCGGGAATTGCGTCAGTATTTAGATAGAAAATTCTAATAAAAGGTTTTACAAAAAACAGTCCATTCAAACTTATATCTGGAAAATATCAAATTCCAATAAAGAGAATTACATTATTTTAACATGTTATGCAATATTGTTTTTTAAAAAAAAAAACAACATTTGAAACTAACAAATAAACAGTTAAATCGAATCAAACATCAATTAATTTAAAATAATGCACAACAATAGAAACAAGTATCAAAAAATGTACAAACGTTAATAAAACGCTAGGAAAGAATACATTCGCATAAAAATATTTTGCCGTCAATTCTAAATAAATTACTGGGATTAATGTTAAAGGGTGTAGACTAAAGACAGTGTGCTAAAATATTTTTATCTATGTGTTACATGGGAGTATACAGCCAGGATATATTTGGCTGTATGACTTTGTTCATGATGTTTACATATAGAGATGATGTTAAACAAAACCAAGGACCTAGAAGTAGTGGAAATAGAGCACGTGCAAGTAGTATTAATCATTACTTATGAACAACATACACAAACAAACGGATAATATATATATATATATATATATATATATATATATATATATATATATATATAAATATATATATATATATATATATATATATATATATATATATATATATATAAATATAAATATATATATATATATATATATATATATATATATATATATATATATATATATGTATGTATATATATATATGCTGCAGTGTCATAAGCAAGTTTAGAATTAGGAATTACGATCAGTGCAAAACATATAAATCCGTGTACCATTATCTTTAATATATTAATCACCACATAACAAGGGGCTGCACTGTTATCGTCGAGTGTTTTAGATGGAGACAGGGACCGACATTACATATGTTAATATCATGAAGGTTAATAGCCACAGTATGGGTTTTGTATGTTATTCTCTAGACTCGATAGAGCATTGACCATAATCTTAAGCATTCTATATGGGACACGTTACGAATAATGTTCTTAAAGAACTGTTTAAATTATTATATTCAGTTTATGTGACTCTCATGCTCATATGTGAACACCATGTTAACTCGTTTGGTTTTTTTGCTAGTGGGAATTGTGACATAGTGATGTCGTCCACATTGTCATCTTTATCATATCTTCTTTCAAATGTAAAAACAACTTGTTTAGTTCTATAAACTAAAATACATTGTTTACTAAGTAGTTCTTGATACACAGTACCAGTTTTAGATATAACCTGTAGTGCAGTATGAATCTGTGTTGTATGGACATCTAATGCACTATTCTGACAATGTAAAGTTAACATAGAATCAAAATACCTATATGATTAAGTAAAATGTTGATTACCATTCTGGTAATAAACTAAAGCTACTAAAGTACCCCTAACTCTAGGATCATCGGACTTTAAATCAACTTCCACTAATTGTAAAATAATTTCGTACGAGGATGGCATCATGGTATCATCATATCAATACAAAGTTCCACGTGACCAAACCAATCTTAGAACGACTTCTATTTTCCTACTCATTGGTTAATAGAGTTGCATTTGATACCATATATATGGTTATCTATTCTCTGACATTTCATGTAATGTTATTTGATAGGTCTCACAATACACACATATTTACGATTTCCACGGCCGAATTCACAGATAAGACTTGATCTACCTAATTATAAAACATACTTTCATCCATGAAATCACGATATTGGGGAAACGTAACAAATACCAACTGAGTATAACAAGTACAAATACAGATAGGGTCAGTAATAACATTGTATAAGTCTTCTTTTCTCCTTTTGTATATTTATCCGTGCTATTGACATATGTATATAATTTTGTGGTTCTTTGTATTGACAAAAAATAAAATATGGTATCTACTTTGAAGCATTATGATTTTGCAAACCAAGAGAAAAGTAATCAAATAGTTCCCACACGTAAAATAATGAACGTATATAGACAAATTAATTAATGAGCAAAACAGAGAGGAAAAACAGTCACACAATGATTTGAAAAGCGATTAATTCAGTCTTCTACTAATTTATTTGAAAGAGAAATAGTTGATGGTAAAATGAATAGAGAACAAACGTAAAGCAGTTACTGGTGACAAACGCTTAATAAACTAGACATATTATTGTTAGTTCCCCATCAATAAGAAATACAATTTATAACGTTAGTGAGAAGCTGGACAAATATAAATCACGATCATTTTTTTTATCCATCACAATTCTTTTAGCACTTTAGTTAAAATAGTACCAATTTAAGGCATAATCTGGTCTTACGTGTTGCTGGATACCCACTCATTACATGTATGTAAGTGTAAATGCATGAAATCGTGTTGTTATCAACCATGTGTACCATCTATCGTTTCATCTTTATCTAAAACGTTTCATATGTATGGATATGTTATAAATTATACATATAATGCGGTCAGTTGTCAGCATCAACATTCCGTTCTAGAAATGTAGATGAAACAATACGTCACTTAGTTTTACTTTCCATGATATGGATACAAGTGTTGGGGGATGTAGAATTAGCCTGACGTGATTCACCACGTGTCGTTAAAGGCGACAATGTATAAGCAACCTGTTTGCCGACAGTTGCGACACGTGTCGGTGGTGGAAAGGATCGTGAAAGCTGAGCGGGGGTTTTTCAGGTGCAATATACTGCTTTGGCCTCTACGTCACTTAGACGGGTGGTCGGGATGGGCCCGGTCTCGACAAATCGGTTGGTCACGCCGAGCCGTAGGATGTCTTTTTTTTACATGCTCAGCTTCTCCATCTTTCTTGTATCTCTCTTGATACCACCGTTGCCCCTACGTTTGTTTTTACTTTCCCAAGTTTTAGAAGACTTCCTAGAAGGTGGTGGCTCAACGGGTGAATCAGGTGATAATTTTACCGACCCTAGAAGGAAACTTCATGGGTCAATCCCAGGTAATTTTATCTAACGAGTATAGTATCTGTGTATCCCTGAAACGTGTCCCCCCATTAGGCTCCTTGGTAGGTGGGGAGCATGGGTGCTGAAATTGTAACTATTAATCATGGCAATTTCAACAACAAAAAACAACAATAAACGTACCAAACACTGTCTGACCCTGATGAAGAACGATGCGGCGTGGAATCATTTCCCCGCTTCATGGTTATTCAATCTAAGGATGATTCTAAACAACTAGCTACACTGTCTACGTTTGTTATTGAAAAACAATTTCGGGATCTAATGGCACACCAAAGAGTGTGACAATACTAAAATCGGGTTGTCCTCTTATTGAATGTGAGCGAAAGGGTCAAACAGACAATATCATGAAAATGAAAACCTTTCTCGATATTCCAGAGACCTCATTCGCCCACACTACACTGAATTCGTACAAAGGCGTAATGCGCTGTCGTGATTTGGCTGGAGTCACCGACGCAGATATCATCTAAGGGATGAAACTTGAAGGTCTCACTGCAGTGCGTAGAATACGTGTTGTACGTAATAACAATCTGAAGGTCAACAACACATTTGTACTCACCTTCAACAAACCAACAGTATCTAAAGTGGTCCAAGTTGTTTGTTTTGCAAGTTAAGGTCGAGATATACATACCAAACCCCCCTCGATGCAATAAATGTCAACAATACGGCCATCAATAAAGACCGATGCTCCAAAGTCAATGTATGTGGACAATGTGGAGACCATTTTCATAAGGAAGCTGATTGTAGAGCACCTACGCATTGTGTCAACTGTAGCAAGGAACATCACTCCAATTCCAAGGATTATGATACTTGGAAACAGGAGAAGGAAATTCAGAGGGTAAAGTTTACCTCCAACATTTCCTACCCAGAGACCAGGAAACTTGTCCAGGCAAAAACATCGCTTCCTGGCCCGTCCTTCTCCGATGTCGTGAAACACAATCCGAAAAACAAGAAGGAAGCACAAACACAAACGGATCAAACCGATTCAACGACAATTAGTGACAATATCCCTCATAACCAACCACAGAAAAGCACAACATCAACTCAGACATTCAATAATAACCCACCACCAAAATCACCAAGAAAGAAACACAAAGCACAAACAAATAACCTGCAAAAGGGGTCAGATGACAAGATTAAACTTTACAAGTTTGGAGACTCTGATAACATGGATGCAGAAGAAGCTGATCCGTATACTCAAGATTGCTCCAAATCTAGTAAAACCAAATATACTCCCGTACTTCCTCCAGACAAATAACAGCATAAATGTCCTAAGCGAATAGTCTAACCTAGCTCCAGATTCTCCAGCATAACGTTATAATGAAGAAAACCATCATACAATGGAACTATCGAGGACTTAAAGCTAACTACAATAATAGTTTTTCTGCTTTCAACTGAACACGATCCTGCAGTATTAAGTTTACAGGAACCATTCCTGAAAGAGACAAATCCAATTACCTTTAAAAACTTGTCCCTGTTCAACACGTACTTTCAAAGCGCTGACAGGGCCTCAGGAGGAGCCCAGCACATAGTCATTCTGTTAAATACAAAATTACAAGCCATTGCTGTAGGCGTCACTCTACATCGAGTGATTACTTTTAGCTCCATTTACTTACCACCAAACACCAACATATTACCAAACGAATTAGACAATCTTGTTCAACAACTTTCCGCCCCCTTCGTTTCACTCGGGGATTTTAATGCCCGTAACATTCTATGGGTATCGAATCACATAAAAGACAGACGCCATAACGTAGAATATTTCATTTCTAGACACGATCTGTATCTATATAACTTTAACTGACCGACATATTTACAGCCATGAACGGGTAGGTACACGTGCATATATTTGACAACTTACTCTCCTTCGCTGCTTTTGGAATACAAATGGAAGGTCGTTGATGACCTTCACAGCAGTGATCACGTTTCAATAACTCTTGAAAATAACTTCAAAATTGATGACGCAATTCCACAATGGAATATAAAAAACGCCGACTGGGCTTCGTTTGAAACACTATATAAAACTAGAATAAATAATGATACAGTATTCAATGTTGCTAATTCTATACAGCATATTACTTTAATTCTAATTGCAATTGCAGATAAATATATTCCCGTCCTCACCGAACAGTAAGAAACTGCAAAAAACTTGGGCAACCAAGGAAAGCAAAGAAGCCATTAAACAACGACGAGAAGCATTAAAACAATTCAAAAATCGTCCAACGCCCAAAAATTTACTCAAATTTCGTATTACCCGGGCTGAAACTCGACGCACAATCAAAGAATGTAAACGTGCATTCTGGAAAAATATATTTCTTCTTTAAACTCTGGTTCCTCAATGAAACAAGCTTGTATACTATTTGAAAAAGAAATGGAAAGAGGAAACACCATTATATTTGACACCTGAAAACAAACAATAGCAATTTTAATTCGAAACGTGACATATCGTTCCAAATAGTTTCTCAAAAAAACTCATCATCATCTTATTATTCAGAAGCCTTTCGAAAAATAAAATCTCTGAATGAGACGTCACATTTAAAATACACAACAAACAACACTGAAAGCTATAACCAGCTGTTTTCTTTATTGAAGCTTAGGGAGGCTTTAGAGAAGGCCCATAATACATCCGCTGGGCCTGGCAAAGTACATTACAAGTTCTTGAAACACCTCCCAGATTTGTTTCTGACATTACTTCTGAAAATATTTAATGTTTCATGGATTGCTGGTAATGTACATAAGAGCTGGAAAGAAGCAATAGTAATACCAATTCTCCAGCCAGGTAAAGATATCGAAGATCCTAACATCTATCGGCCCATTGCAATGACAAGCTGTGTGTGCAAAACAATGGTACGAATGATTAATTATCGCTTGTAAGGTACTTGGAAAGTAATAATTTAATATCTCCTTTCCAAAGTGGCTTCCGTTCTGGTCGTAGTATCAACGATCATCTGGTTAGACAGGAAACATGCATTCGCGATGCGTTTATCAAGAAGGAACATTCAGTAGCAGTCTTCTCTGATTTAGAAAATTCCTATAACACAAATGAAAGTACGGGATACTAAATTACATGCTCGATTTGGGTTTAAAAGGCCGTCTGCCCTCTTTCATATTAAATTTTCTCTCTGACAGAAAATTCAAAGTACGAGTGGGCTCTACCCTCTCTGATATGCACCAGCAAGAGATAGGTGTGTCACAGGACAGTATGTTATCTGTGGCGCTATTTAATATTAAAATCAATATCATCACGAAGTGTTTAGCTCCCGGTGTGGATTGCTCATTATATGTTGACGATCTTTTAATTTAATTTGTTATCGATAAAACCACATGTATACAATCGAATGGCAACTCATCAGATCCAAAATTGGGCCAGTAATAACGGTTTCACTTTTTTTTAAATCTAAAATGCATGCATTTCTGTCAGTTGCGAAGACATCACGATGACCCCAAACTCATGCTAGATGGAACACTTATTCCAGTTGTTGAGGAAACACAGTTTTGGGGTTTTATCCTCGACAGAAAACTAACTTTTATTCCGCACATCACGAATTTAAATGTTATATGCTTAAACACTTTAAATGTACTTAATGTAATTGCGCACACTGACTGGGTTGCTGATAAAAAAAAGTCATCCTCAATTTGTATAGAACATTTATCCGCTCCATACTAGACTATGGATGCGTTGTTTATGGTTCAGCTAGGAAATTGTATTTGAAAATGCTTGACCAAATTCATCATCAGGGAATAAGACTCGCTCTGGGAGCATTTAAGACATCTCCATGTGAAAGCCTTCTCGCGGAAGCGAATGAACTACATTTATCGCATCGCAGAGAACTGCTGTCTGCACAGTACGCTCTGATATTAAGATCAAACCCTCTGGTCCCTGCTTTTTCGGCTGTTGTTTTAAACAAAATACAAACCTTCATATGAACCAAATGCCATACCTTTGTTTGGCATGAGAAAATTGTCCAGCTTTGACCAAATTAATCTCTCTACAGTTCAGAACACGTTTGTCCCGGAAACACCACCTTGGCTTTTAAGCAACCCAAAATAATTTTTACGTTACACGATGGGAGCAAATCTGAGACAAACCCTGCCATCTTCCAGATCTCTTATCATGCTCTCCTCAACGTTTTTAAAAACTACACTAAAGTTTTTACTGATGGATCAAAGGTTGATCAAAAGGTTGTTGCAGATTTCGTTAGTGGCAAACACATAATTCAAGTGCGTTTGCCAAACGACGCGTCCATTTTTTCAGCGGAAATCAGAGCAATAGACCTTGTTCTGAAATGTATGGAACAAACATGCATTTTAAATAGCATTATCTTCAGCGACTCACTATCAGTGCTTCAGTCGTTACACGATAGAAAACTTGAGAATCCATTATTAGTCAATATTCTCGTGAAAAACTTTGAGCTTAGTACAGCCTACAATATAGTATAATGTTGGTTACCTAGCCATATTGTTTTTAGAGTTATTAAGGAAGCTAACCGGGTTGCTAAGATGGCTCTATCACAAGAACCATCGGATTTTAAATTACCGTTTACTGATTGTAATCCTTGTATCAAAAAGTACCTACGTCAGAAGTGGCAGGCGTCATGGGATGATGCAGTCAATAGCAAACTTCGTGCCATCAACCCAATCCTGGGAGAATTGACTCCTTCCTACAGAACTATCCTAAAGGAAGTAAAAAAAATAAACTATAACTTGTATGCCATCACCTACAATATTGTTATTTAATGCAATTACGGCCTCTTATTTTCAACATCTTTTCATCATCATACACCATTTACATCTCCTGTTCATTGGGAAGCTTCATATTTTACTGTTACCAACATCTTAACATTTTACTTTGAACTATTTGATTTTCTAAATCGCTGGTCGATATTAAACCTTTTGGTATTTTTAAACATGTATAAGTGCAACATATTGTATGGCGCTAAAAAGCCTAAGTGTGCTGGTGCGCCATTAAAACTCAATGAAACAAACATTATAAATACTACTAGTAATAATAATAATGATAATATTATTCATAATACAATTAATAGTAACACATAATATTCATTACAAACAATAATGTCTATATACAAAATCAAACATGAACAGGAAATTATAATAATAGTAATAATAATAATAATAATAATAATAATAATTATTATTAGTAGTAGTAGTAGTATAATGACAAAGAAACAACAATGATAATTCAACTAATAACTTGACATCTGAAATTCGTTTGTAAAAATAATTCATAATACAATTTGGCATTGATAATATTCCAAGTTTTATTATTTTGAAGGAGGTCAGATATATGAATAACAATCATCAAAATACTAGAGTGAGCAAACACTAGGTAGTCATTCAGAAAGTATGCGTGAAGAACTGATGTCATTAAAAGTAGTCTATAGTTTGTTATATATATGAAAAGTAACTTTATTTCTATGCAACTCATCATATAACATATCATAATTAATATTCTTAACTAGCTTTACAGGTTATATAGGCATTTTTTCCGGTACTTTATAAAAACCGCATAACCATAAATGAACATTAGGATCAAAACACTAAGACCTTGCCATGCTTTTTGCACCTAGCGACCAAGTGTCTTATTAGTGACCAGGAATAGATAATATAAACCTAATATCACACGGAAAGGTATAGTGCCTATTACACTGCTACGTTTTAGCCACAGAACATTACCTAGTTTATTAGGTAAAGTTTCAAACTGTAATTAACCTGCAAACCACGTTTAACCAGCATGATATTCCAGCAAATGTTTCATACTCCAAAATGATAAACCGATCCCAAGTCTGTGCATTTTTAATAATATCCAAGGATATTATACTATGTAATACAATTATATATTCTACGTGTATATTCAGATAGTGTTTCCATCCATCATGTTCACTATTCCTGATAGGTTCCATGTAAAATATACCCATTCTGGTGGATCTACACCAATAACATCTATCTTCTACACTGATACTAATATGTTTTACCTAGCTTATGGTGTACTGGGCATTTGCAAAAGATGGAATTGTGCTTTTTGTTTTTCATTATAGACATACAATATACCATCTACATATTTGTCAAATATGCTATATTGCTCCCTCTCAAAATCTTTTTTTTTCAAAATGGGATTCCTCTTTTTTGGCTCTGTTTATTCTGTCCTCGTTAAGTTATTTTGGACTTTGCCTTTCCTAGGATCTTTTTTGGTCATTTTGGCATCGACGAACAGTTTAAATTTAACCAGATCCTTTTCATTGAAATTTTTGTATCATCGATCTTTAATGTACAACTTAATTTTCCTTTTAGTTTCTTCCCAATGGTCTCTACTTGTTTGTTCTAGTTCAGCCAATATATATAGTATCTGTGTGAGCTTTGTTCCCCTCTGTTTTTTAATCATTCTGTTTCTGATATTTTGTCCAATATCACCACAGGGGCAGCAAAGGTTTCCATTAATTCAAGATTTGTTTTTCATGTCTCGTATTGACACAATACAACCAACGAATAGCTGAACTGTTTCCGTTGTTCCCTTTATTTGACGTCTTTCCTATATAACATAACATGCACTGTATCAGCATCTGTAATGTGTCTGACTCCGTCTGAAAATGTCCGACTGTGACATTACGGTCTCTCGTTTATGTGGTGATTATTATATTTAAGAGATTGGTTACGGGCATTTGTTATGCATATCGTGAATCCTGTTCCTAACCTTGTTTAATCGTAATACAGTACAGTAACATAATCCTGTCTTTTGATTTCGTAGACATAACAACTTCTAAATAGTATCTTCATATTTTATTCTGATACAATAATTTTAATGTGCTCAGGCTTCTCTATTTCCAGGTCATGGGTTTGGTTCAACATCATCATTATAGGTAAACATCAGGTATAAACACAATAATATAACTATATACATTCTTGCTGGTAGAATCCCATGTAACACATGAATACAAGATTTGAATGGATAACCAATGCACCCAATTTGTAGTCTCTACCCAGTAACACCACTTCCCTTTGTATGTTTAAAATTAAAGGCAGAATACAATTTTCAGGAATGTATTTTTTCCGCGTTAAATTGACCTTTCTGCGCTATTTGATGCCTTTTGCTAGTGAGCAGATATATTACAGGTATATGATGTAAATTATATAATGAGTTTGTGAAACAACAATTCTGCAAGAAATTGTATACAAATACTGCATAAAAATATCATGATTCAGTTGTATTTAGATTAAGTTGACATCTACAATTTTTAATAATTAATTCAATGCATAATATAAGGCAAAGAAGAGGAACCAATCTGAGTTATTTCTTTTTGATAAGATATGAAAGCTTAATTTTTCGTTTGCTTTTATAATCCGAAATCATAACAAGGTTAAAAAGTTAAATGCAATTTGCAAGGTGTAAGAACAAGACTTTTTTATTTCATATTGATTTAAATTCTGAAGTTTGCTTTCGAGTTAATTAATGTTATTATCATAAAATGTGTTCGAAACTGATACAATTCATTCGTATAATCATTTTCAGATACGCAAGTATTCGAATGTATATTGCTTAAGGTTCTATATTCGTGACATTTTCGGAGTGTCCTTTTCTGTTTGACTGCATTTATATCATTAATTCTCGTTAACGATAATTTTAGTTTCTTCAGAAAAACAATGGTATACGTCGCGTTTCTTTTAATTTCTTTTATAGCTTGATGAAACTGGTTCTTGTTCCTATCAGATACTTATAACCTACTAAGGCTTAAATTCCTCTCATTCCTATATTTTGATGAACAGGCAGTTTAGTATGCATCGTGACATAATCCGACACCTTTTAAGTTATCTTACCAAATGAGTTTTTCTTGTTGTTTCGTCTCTGTTTCTGCAGTATTTGGAAGAATAAATAGAATAATACCGGTCTCTCACCATGCCAATTATTATTCTTCTGCAATTTATAGATGAATACATTGATGTCAACCGGATTGATATATTGTGACTTAGTAATTATCTTGAATATATTGACGAATACATTAATGACTATCAGTGACGGGGTAACTCAGTAATTATGAATAAGCGAAATTACTTTTTCAAGAAATATGTGCATTAGTTTCTCACCTAAAGGTGTTTATAGTGTGCATCGGTGATAGTGTAATTAAAAAGATATTAGTTTTTAATCAATCTTAACAAGTTTGGAGAAGGCATATAGACTTGAGGTTCGTCTCGTTTAAAAAGTGACAAATAAATATAAGGTCTGATGAGAAATCTTGAGGGCTGCAATCACACTGTCAATATGTTTTTTTCTGGCTAGAAGATCACCTTCAATGAATAAAATGAAACAAGATCCTTTTAACGCTCACACAACCATGGAAACCTTAATATCAGCTGCCTGGAGATTCCACTTCTGTAAACTGGAGCCCAACAGCTCTGCTTTACTTCTGGATAGTTCTAAAATCCCTGACACGGTCATTCAATTCAGAATGTGTTATGAGGTTTGGTTTAGAGGAGGAGGAGAAGGTAAATATTTGGATCATGTGACATTGATGGTTCAAGGCAAACAATTTAGTCATCTCCCCTTAGGCGTCCGACTCAACCGAGAATGCATATGTTGCATCATGAACAAACTGTCCAACTCCATTGGGTACTAGACCTATAGATGATGGAATATTTGGACAATACACCGTTCACTTTGTCTTTTTTGACGCAACATTCCTATTTGAGACACCATGCAATAGTAGTAATTATTGATATCATATGCTTGCTCTACCTAAATCATTGTCACTTCAAAAAAGGCATTTGCTCTTCCTGTTCAACCGCTTGCGAAGATTTGTTGCATGCGTTGGATCCAACTCTTGTCCTGATCTCCAGTTTTGCAGCCAAAATAAAGGTGACAGGCTTTCATAACCATGGCGGTTATAATTTCGTGTGCTTTAAAAGTCACTTCACCACAAACATAGCAGACGTTTTCTCTATTTTTCACACAGTAGGAGGCATCTGCTTACTTTAGCTACAACGACATGTGTCCCTTTTCAAAATCAACCACTGGCAAAGAGCACGGCATTGTATGACTTATTGAGCTGATATCGGGCGATTTAATTAGCAGTGATGTAAGCTTATTTATGATTACATCATCCATAACTTACATAAATAAAATAGGATGCAATGCATATCATGTATGAGGCCAAACCAGCTTCAGATTGCATCATTCATTGTTTTACGTAAAAAGCAAGAACTGTCCAACCCCAGACATAGATTTATATATAGATCCAGTCAAAGATTTATGTGAGATATATTTCTGTTTACATTGACATATGCTTTCCATTTATGACTCATTTGTCCTCCGCCATTCTAAAAAAGACAACAATTCTTACCTATAATCGTCGCTTTAAAACTAGAGTCAGACAACAGCTGTAGCCATGTTTTCTCAGTGTCCGTGAATTAGTAAAACTTGATTGTTGTACAAATTTTCATCAGCTTCACTGCAGACAACCATGTCAAATTTATTTCAAATACAAGAGAATGCACAAGATTTGAATAAGTATGTACCATTATAAAAACTTAAAGTTTCTTAATTAATTACAAACGAGACTGTCATCAGGAGTTGCTAATTGGTATTACAGAAGACAACTTGACAATTAAATGACGCTTGGGTGGTATTGATCTTTATACATATATGTCCGCCATGGTGCTAAGTAAATGTACATGCAACCTGATTGTTTGTTTATCTTTACAAACTTATTTCTCCTCTTATTAAAAGAAAGTTAAAGATGTTCTGTTAGGCATTAACACCATAGTCAGCTCAAGATAGGCTACACATTTGAAATGGTGAATGAAGAACCAGGAAAAACTCAGAACAAACCACCGACCCACTAGGAGCTAATGCCGTGTACCCATACCGACCTCGAGACTTGAAGACACGCATACAGAGTTGTGAAGAAGTTGTGAAGAAGAATACCTGGGTTTTTTTCATCAATGATATTGCAATTCACTGTCGTTTACTTGCTACCAGAGTAAAAACCTGTCTTTTGCCACTGTCAAAACTGAATGTGAAGAAAAAAGAACATTATCTGACTTAAGTACTCTTTTCAGTTTTCCTTCTATGTCGATTTAGATCCCACTGCCCAGGCATAATTATTGGCGTGGGTGGATTTTGTTCTTGTATATCCTTAAACTGCAAAACGTTAGGGTTCTTTAATCATGACATTTAGTGATATAGGGCATATAAACCTACCATGAACAACCTGGATTCGTTTACTTTTGATGGCCTACAAAATCCAACCGATTATATTTCCAAACAAAAGTCATCTAACATGTTACAAATAGACATAATCTTACCGTGAAAAGTAAGACGTAATATTGCCTTTGAGTTTGACAGGAAACAATTATATACCATTCCAACATACATATAAATTGAAAAGTCATATTCTTCTTGACTTTGTAAACATTTGACCTTTTTAAGAGAAGACTACCGTTTAGTTCATGTTGTAATTTCTGTATGTTTGTAAAGAGAAATACCTTAATTAAATAACATTTTTGTAACATCTTGATGACAGTACGTTCCTTACATGATCGGTGAGTGTGCGTGCGTGCGTGTGAGTGTCATTATCAAATCATTACAAATTTGTATTTATAAATGAATAGGCATGAATATTAGTAATAAGTGCGGTGTACACATGTATTAAATGAAGCGAAAAAATACAAGTATTACAATAACACATTGCTGAATTTCACAAATTTGATAATAATCTAAATGCCACTTTCTCATTTAGAGCAAAGTTTGCACCCTGATATTAACAATGGTAACTAATGAAAGAAAACATTTTAAATTGATGATTATGATAATTAATTTTCTACTAGATCTGTCTGCATTTTAAATATCAAAAACTATAATTGTTTTATTTTGGGATCCATTGTTTATTGAAATGTATTGTCACGATGACATTTACAGTTTCAGGAGACTGGTACGTAAATATAGTATTTTCAGTAACATTGTGCACCAATTATCTTCATCAACAATACTATACGTTTGACGATTTGGTTTCAGTTTCTTTTGGTGCTATTGTTCATCCCATTTAGCCAGTTCCTTCCTGTGTGGTTTATGAACATGCTGATAAAGCTCTTTCCATTCATTGTTTCGAACGTACGTACATTGGTTTATCTTTATGTTCGTCCTCGTGGTCTTCTTGAGCTAATTAGCTCGATTGCACAACGACTTCCAACTAAAATGAGCGTGACACAAATAAACTCTCTTCACCGTTAGATTGTAAGAACTATGCCTTTGAAATATATGAATGATGCAAGTGTTAATGCCATCGCAACCCCCTCATTCCCCCCGCGGGCAAGCCCCTCCTAGGATTCTGTTCATAAAACCTCTTGTCTACCTTCTTCCGCATCCCAAACCACTTTCCACCTTGAATAAATCATATACTTAGTATTTGTAGGTGTATTCTTCTCATCGAACATTCCTTTTGTATGGTTACCACCACGTTATGTAATTTCTAGGTGCATTGAGATCGTATGAAAAAATATCTTGCTCTTCTTTTCATTGTATATAACGCATGGACAATTTACTAGCATTTTTTTATTGAGTGGTTTTCTCTCTCTAACCCAAGCACACACACACACAAATGTGTCCATTTTGGAAGAAAGCTTTTAAGTTTCATTCGAACGTTTGAACCTATTAGAACTACTTTTAGTCTGAATGAAAGACAAGTATGATTATATTAGTATTTGATAAATCGCATAAGAGCTAGTCTTCTTTGCTATTTCTTTTCATCTGGCTCAGTATCTAATATAGTACTAAGAAAATCAAGTCACCTAACTAAATTATACACAATATTTAAACTGACTGGTATATTGCAAAATCTAAAACTTCGGTCACAAACTTAACTAAAGTATTATTTTGCTGCGTTAAACCGACATTATATCCGCTTTGTTTCCTTCCCTTCCGAAACGTTTCGAATAACACTCCTTCCACACATTTGTTTTGTTATTGTTACTATATGATGTGATGTTTAACTACATGTCTTGGTTTACTTCAATTTATAAGACAGTGATTTAGAGACCGAATTGTTTAACATATTTTCCTTAACAACGGTAATATTGACTAAGGTATAACAGAACTGACTGCTCTATTAAATTTTATTAATACATTTTGACCGTTTGAAACATTTGTAGAGGCAGATCTCGATTAAAAATAATCGTGACAGTAATCAAGATCGGCCTTTTATCGTGTTGTTTGGGATTAATAATAAAAATGGTTAAGTCAAGACTTTAATGTTTAACAAAGATACATTTACTTTCAGAATATTGTCAGATAAAGGCGTCACAACGGCTGCTGAATAGCTTGTTGGCAGTATGGAATGAATTCATACCTGAAACAAGCATCATGATGTACTGATGAATTGGTTATTTACTGTAAATAACTTGCAGAAATATGCAGAGTCGAATCGGTTATTGATTTCAATAATGAACTTTAATCGACTATTCAAGTAGGATAGTGTTTTTAAGCTATTCATGGTTTCAGACTTGACCATTATATATTTCGTCTATGCAATGTTATTACTTCAATGTACTAAGATAATGTCAAATATGAATTTAAAAGTAATATATATGTTCTACTAAAATGCGCGTGCGTGTCGATGTAAGATCGTGAAACCCGAAGTTTGAGTAATTGCTGAACTGTTAAAACATTCTTGTAAATCCAAATTTTCTTATGATGTTTGATTAGAAAAAAAATAAAACATAATAATATCCACGTTGTCAGGAAGTGTCACGACCACTTTAATCACATATTCGTACATGTACAATGTTGTGCTATAATATATATTATATAGGTGTCAATTAGTATATCCAATAGTTCTTTGATATTTAAATATTCTGTTTAAATTAAATTCCTTTCAAATTTGGAGAGGTACACAATCATACCGTTAAAATGCAATACAGATACAACATAACAAAATTATAATTGCAAGGTTTTCTCTTGATTAACGTTTTCATTTCTACGTACTCTTAGTAGTAGTAGTTATAGTAGTAATAATAATCAGCTATATGGTCTGCGGACATAGCTCACGTGTTCACATATCAGTTGACATCAGCAATGTATATACCCATCAATGGGTCGAAAAATATAATATTTTAATCATATAAAATAAAAAATATTAATGTAGCTTTTAGACCGGAAAAAAATATTCAAAAAGATACTGTAATGGTGTTCATCAATAAAACCTTAACAGATAAAATTAAGACGTTGGAGATCAACTTCTCGCTTCATCATACTAGCAATGACATTTTTGTTTTGAAGCTTTTTTGTTTTGAAGCTTTGAATAACACATTCTCGCAACTATCACAAGTTACACCTTGTTTGATCGTCAATATTATGGTCACTGCCTAAAAAATATGATATCAATAATACACATTGCCGCAACAATGCTTTTTTGCTTTACGGATGTTTGATCTTGTATTTCAGTGCAGATACGACGCAATCTAACCTACATAACTTTTCATAGCGTTTGTCTTGCATATGTTCTGGATTGCTACGAAATTTGGTGAATGTATAAAGATGCAAATATGTATACATATTAGTGCATTATTGTCGTTCTCTTATAAAGTTTTTAACCTTTCTTGATTGGTTGAAATGTGTGACACAATTGTTTGAATGCGTTAGGAAGACATTAAGTAATATTGGGTTACAGACAATTATAACAAAGAATCATGAGACCTTTACCCAAGAAACTAATACGGAAAAACAGCCTAAAGATGGACTAGATGAATGACGTATTATTATTTACTATTGAGATTATAGGTCACGATCCGATAAAATATAACAATGATCTGACTTAGTATTTCGCAAAAAAAATTTCTGAATCTTGCCGTAGAGTTTTTATTTTTGTTTAAGAGACAACAGCACCTCAAATCCGCAAATTAGATATAGGCATATTATAACTTCATTTATTCCTGATTCTCCATAACATATCAAATTGCTACATTACTAAATATATTAACATCTTTAGAGTCAACAGAAGAATTTTACGAAGTTGGACTTTCAGTATGCTAGAAATAATGTAGATATTCATTATAAATAGAACAAACGTGAAGAAAACAAATATAACATATTAATCTTATTTAGACCAAACTGACTGAAAGCATTCTAGTAACCAAGATGACCTGTGCAACAACTCTTCATTCTAGCATGAATTATATATCAGGAATAAAATGGATCTCATGCAAAATGTCAACTCTTTTCTACTTCCTATATGAAGAAACAATGATGTCGTTGTACGTTTTTTTCTTTAGTAAGAATTTAAACAGGATTTTTGGCAAGTGGTGAAAAACTTTGGAAACGCACTAAAACATTGCAATGTGTATTAATCTCATTTGAACTTTTTTCCCTCAGCAGACTTAAAACGTCAAAATATGTTGCAATGTATAAATTATGAACTGGCTGGAAATGTTTGTGACGATTCATCTGCCATGGAAAGAGAACGTAAGAAAAATTAGTCATATGGTGTCTGAAACGGAGATATGATAGTTATTGTCAGCGTCCGACGGAAGAGGAGGAGTTCGGATAGGACATTTCTGAATGAAGATTATTACGATTCCCTTTATAGCTCATAGTTATTTCAAACACTGTCTTTGAAGCGAAATCGACCCAAACAGTCTAGTTTGTATGTATAGTTTTGAGCAAACACTGATATTTCGAAGACGTGGATATTTTGAAAACGCATCTCGTGTTGCACAAACTGTGATTTTGAGCTTTATTCCGATTGGTGATTAATTATCTTTCGACAAGATACTGAGTAATTTTCTTCGAAAAGAATTCAATCCGACAAGTACAGTCTCAAGTCGAAATGATGATATAGCCCAATACTTTCTGGCTCTCCCTTCCGACATAAAAAATGTCAACATAATCTGCACACATCCAGCTTGTATTGTTTATACCTGTGTATATCATTAGTTAATGCTGACTACTTCATCCTAAGTTTCCTACTTACCTTCAAATGGCATTATACAAGTATGGCAAGTACCATTATATTCTAACATGATCTTCATCATATAAGAATGTTCCGTGATATTGAAATATATTGTCATACTGTAATAAATTAACACATTTACCAGACTATACTAGTTTGGTTTGTATTAGTGGTTTATAACAGTACTTTTACTGTAGCATTGACTATGTCATACTGCGGAAATGGAAGCTAAATGGCTTTCCCAATGACACAAAGAAGCCGCCTGCGCGGCTGGCCGTGAGAGCATCTAACGCGCGAAATTTTGATTCCGATGCTGATTATGAAAATTCCTTAGGTTTAGTCCAATTGAATATAAATATCCTCACATAATAAGTAATATGATATTGAAAATGAACCTGGATACATGTATGTTCCCTTGCTAACCGAAGTGCATCTTGATTTATATGTGACCATCATTGATTACTTAATTTTGTTTGACTTGGTTCATACGTGTACAGTGATGACCTGATTTTGACTGGCTTGACACTGTTCCTCTGTTGATAATTTAGTTTGGTCTGGCCTGGTTAATATGTATCCATTGATTAAATAGTTGGGGTCACAGGTGGCTGAAAGGCCTAAACCACTCGCCTTTACCAATCACTGCAACTTCACCTCTGTTCGCATGTGTTCCATGCATTCTCGGGTTTGACCAATACCTTAACAATAACTTTATTTTGTCTGGCATGAGTACTGTGTCTATCAATACCAAAGTTGTCTAGCTTACTTTTTATTTGAAGCTATTGATTTATTCATTTAGTCTGGCTTCATCTAGACGTGGCTGTTGGTAATTTTGTTATATCGTACTTGATACAAACACGTATGAAGGAATAGTCCTGATCTAGATCTATGAAAACATTCTCCATCCTGGTCGATCTGATATTTAATATTTGAAATAATGGATAGTGTAGGATCTGTCGGGAAATGTATGCTTTTAAAAGCATTTTTTGTTTCTTCTATTAAATATGTCTTGATCCTCTTTGTAAAACATGCATTTTGCAGATTAAGTACAGTCATTCCTGAAAACGTCATTACTTTAGAAGATTAAAACTAGGTCCTAATACTAAATATTTTGATTTGTACAGCAAATAGTTATGGCAAATCTAGACGCGAAATAACGAAGATCATTGTTGTACGAGTTGCATTCCACGATGTTTACTGTTTATAAATCTCCTCGGGAACAATGTTTCAATAGAACCAGCCATTTAAGGGACTGGATTGATTCTGCCAAGTAGAAGCCAGTATGATTCTTTAATTGAAAAGGGAAACTTACACATTCATATTCAAATTCTTATGATGTAATACCTATATCAAATAGGTGTCACCCAAGATTTTTATCTTATCATTCGATTACTCGTTACCAACAGCTTAAGTCAAACAATTGATGTGGCTTTTTAACTATCATACAAATACACCAACTGAGTTGTGTGAAATGTTCAATGCATTTGACTGAGTTTGTTATGGTGGTCGTTCGTACAAATTAAAAAAATTGCACATCCGTTTTAGGAACGGTTTAGAATTATTCTGAATGAATAGAAAACAAATTATAATGTGACCCCTCGTGCCAGAAGGTTAGGTATCCCTGGTTTAGATACTACTGTATCGATATAAAAACGTCTGTATGTCGCAACATATACATATCAATCTGATTTTAGGAAAGATCAAGGTGTTCCACAAGTGTCAGTTTTAAACCATTGTATTGTGTCTATATTTAAATAATATTACTGATATTAGCGTTGTAACTTCGAAATTATTTTCAGCGTCAACATTAAAGAAGTACTTGAACAAATTATAAGCTCCTATCATGAAATTCTAAACTAAAGAACTGGTCAGAAACGTTTAATCCCAGATGGGTTGATGTTTACTCCAAATGTTGTCTGCTTATCTCTCTACGCTTTTCGTTGGGAATAAATATCATAGATGCCATTATGTTGGTTTGACTTTTATCAGTGCTGGAAACTTGATTGCCCTCAGAGACAGGTTATATGCATGTCTATATCTAAAACGAAATAATCAATTAATTTTAATAAACATCACAATTAACCCAGCACCTTTTGGAAAATAATATTCCCGTCATTTATACATTCCTGCAGAGAATATAGATGTTTCCTGTTTCCTCGAAGCAGATTCAGACATTTAAATATAGACCAATCGAAAACACCACACATTGTTACTGGACTTACCGAAAGGTCAACAATTTAAAACTCAAGTAATGCATTGGTTTTGATTTGTTAAAACTCTTTTGGTTAAACTGATTGGTAAAAACGGTGTGAAAGACGAAAAATTCTATTTATTATATAACTTGTATAAAATTATCCATTGTCATTACCCAATTTATCTTCATGATATATTATCGTCTCTAAACACCTAACGCGTTAATACCTATGAATAATTTGTATTTCCACATTCCCTATTTGAGATTAACTTGAAATATTATTGTTGTTTATTATCTTGACTTTATATTGTGTAACAACCTTCCAAAACATGTAATACCCCTTCCATTCTTTTTCTAATTAAGATTACTTAATTAACTTTTGTCTCCTGTATGCAAGAATTAAAAATAATTGTTGTACTCTAATTTTATATTAACCATGGAATCCAATCATCTGTATATAAGACGCCCATTAACCGTATTTCATTAGAATGTAACCGTTATGGTGATCGTTTTAGGAACTTATTTATAAGTTGTAATAACCTTCTTTCCACCACACGACTGTCATTCTATTTCAAGGTTCAAGGTTCATCTCAACGAGAGTATGATAAAATTTGTAGTGTTTAAAAATATTTAATATTTCATTAACGCATCAGGACGAGTTTTCTTTCCGATGCTTTTAATATGTTTGTAAATGGTAACTAACACAAAATAGGTACTTATTTGTTTCTGTATCATGCATATTTTTATGTGCTCTCTCTCTCTCTCTCTCTCTCTCTCTCTCTCTCTCTCTCTCTCTCTCTCTCTCTGTCTGTCTCTCTCTCTCTCTCTCTCTCTGATGCTTTACGCAAAATAGGGCAAGTGTTTTACCTGTCCTGGAGAATTTCCTACTCAACCCTATTTTTATGAGTAATATAGTAATATAACGAGAACACGTGTTCTATATATTTCTTTTCCATGCCCTCAGCAAATTATGCTAAATATGATTTTAGTGGCGTCAACCGATATCTGTTTTTGTTGCCACATTTTCATTCTCATAGTTTTGCCAAGATTCTTACTGTTATTTTTCGTTTCCAGTGTAAATTTGCACAAGTTAGGCAGACATTTATTTAGTATAATACTTTACGTTTCTATGAAAATGGATATTCTTACTGTTCCTGTAGTTACAATATTTGTAAATTATCTTATTTCATCTTTATGGAGGAAACAAACAATAGCCACGCACACACAGATATATGCATACACAACCATACACCCGAATGAATTTAATTTATGTGTGGTTACAGCGTGTAAATCAAAGATTGTACAATAGAGTACATTTAAAATGTACATACGTTTACAAAACTTGAATTGTTCATTTATCTGAGTTAGAAATCAATCTAGCTTAAATCGTATTTAGTGTTAACATATACGTCTCATATGTACATGTACGTGAACATTCATCTTTCCAATTTACCAATCAATGCTCGTATTTGGTATTAAAGTATATGAAGACATGTAGGCCAGTATCTTAAAACATGTGGGACAGTATCGGAAGACATGTGGGCCAGTATTGGAAAACATGTGAGCCAGTATCTGATGACATATGGGCCTATATTGTGTGTTTCTTCCGTTTGTATCCGAGGGATAGACAACAACAACATCTTTGAAGATCAAAATCACGCACTGAAAATAAATAATTTCTAAATCGTTCACAATGACAGAAAAAAATGCCCAAACTTATGCAAGTCTTTTCTGTTTCATTTGCGGAGAGTGTACATTTCGCCAGGTGTGTATTTGAATGACATTTGAGTACTATCTATAATTAAAACGATTCCTGCGCGCCTGTGCGTTATCATGCTACACAGTTAAGGCTACACGTTTTGCAAATGATCATTACAATCTTCATCAAGATAGTGCGTCCTCTCTCTCTCTCTCTCTCTCTCTCTCTCTCTCTCTCTCTCTCTCTCTCTCTCTCTCTCTCTCTCCTGAACAGATCTATTTAAATCAAAATCTTGAAATCCTTATTATGAGCGTAACTTTGTTATTTTGTCAAAACCATAGTAGATAACCTACATAACTCTTTTGCTTCGAATGTAACAATAGGTATGAGTGTCAATGTCATCTAGGGTTAACCTACATCTACAATTGACCAGCACACAAAGACGTGGGCATACAGCTATTAAAATGTCCACTAAAATGTAACAAATTAAACCTACAATACACAAATCATCCACGCTCCCACCAAAGCAATATATTAGGCTCAAAATAATTTAAACATGCATTATGTACATAAACTAAATACTTAGTCACTATATAATCTGATGAGGTCGATTTTGTTTGTCTCTATACACAATTGTAATATTGTTGTGTCCCACAGACTGAAGAATATAATGTCGCAATGATGGACGAAATTACGTGCCACAATGTAATGGATGGAAACGATATAACCAAGATGCCATTAATGCGATCAATCTGGGATAATGTAAATATGGCATGAAAATCAATGCCACTTGATAGCAATATTCACAAAATATATTGCTCTTGAATATATTTAATTACAAAAACAACACGGAAAAAATGCAGTTAACAATACAGATACCAATCTTCTGAAACTGTTCATGAAAGGAAACGAAGGTTTAATTTATTAAACAATGAACTTCAACCACAAATTGAAATTGAAATACATTTATCATAAAGAAGCGCTATTAATTCCTGCTGTAAACAATGCTCCATGCATATGCACTTTATCAACAAATTATCATGCTGGACGACTACAAAACTCTACAAACCTATGAAACGTTCTGGAAGAATTACATGTAATACATCTTGCTGATATTTCTTTAGTTAGATCCTTTGTATTCGTGGGTAATGTTTTTTTTTTCTTAAACAAATTATGCATTACTTTAAAATACAGAGTTACAAAACATAAATTAAATATCACAAGGCTGAAAACTTCTTTCCTTTTTATGTTTGTCATACCTTAATTGCATTCATTTATAAAGCAGATTGCGTATCAGTTCCTTCAACTTCACAAGGATTTAACACTTTATATTTGAAATTACAAACATAGTCAAGACAATCAGGTTTGTAATCGAATCATTATTTGAAATAAGTTTTTCTTAAACAGTTTCAATCGTCCGCTATTGGACCACTGTATGTTCAAAATCTAGTTCACATTGACTAAATACTGAAGATTCTTGACCAATAAAATAACACTTTAGACCCAACATTTTGAGATACAAAATCAATATCAACGAATCATATTTTTCAAAGCATGCTGACATCTTTCTTCTAAAGCCTCTTCTCTTTCCGGATGATAGAATATTTTAAATTCATGCAAAACTGAAAAATACACGACATACAATTTGAGCCCTGTCTCGGAAAGCCGGATTGTGTAAAACACTTTATCAAAGCATTTACTATGGTTTTACTTATAATATACCTCCCAAGTATTGACTGTGGGAATGTTGTGGTCTAAGGAAAGGGACCGACACAATCTACCATTATTCTGCTGAATCATTCGTCACATGCAAGAATAGGTCGAATATGAGCCTTAATATATATATATATATATATATATATATATATATATATATATATATATATATATATATATATATATATATATATATATATATATAAATATACATATATATTTATACACATATAAATATATATATATATATTAATTTTAATTCAGTTGCTTGCGTTTTAGTTTTAAATTATTTTATTAGTTTTCTTTACATGCTATTGTAACGTAATTTATTTACTACAGGCAACGTTTTGTCAGAAAATCGGTTGACCTGAATTATGTTTTGCTAATCAAGTAATGTTGACCTAGATTCTGAAAAACAACGTAAACCGCTTTTATTTTAATTTTAAAATGATTTGTTGTTTTCAAGGTCAAGATGGAACTTTTGAATTAAAATGTAAACAATCTTTCATTCTTAAAGTAACAACGATTGGTTCACGTCAGGGTTGTGTTAGGAGTACGTGCTATAAACGTTCACTTGACTCCTTCCATTCTCACCATTCGCGAATTTGGATTTGTTTAGAAACTGCCTATTATAATAGAAATGTGATATCTCAAGAACAGCAATAATACTAATAATAATAATTATGATTGTGATGATGATAATGTTAATGACGGGTAGCACTGATACCGAAAGTGGTCCGTAAAGAAAGGAATATTTAAATTCGTGTACACGATAAATTATTTAGTTCCATCGCTACATTGAAAGAATAGGTTGGAGTGAGTCTCATCAAAAATAATTTTTCGCTGCATTATGGGTAGAAATGTAGTTTGCCTTGTTGGTTATGGAATCAACGCTTATGCTGTAGAAAATGTGTTATTTTGCTTCTTGCTATGGGATATCAGAAAGAAATGTTTGATACAGATTTGATTATTTTTGTTTTCTGTAATAGTTCATTATACTGGCATACGTTACATTTGTGATTGTATTTTTTCATTGACATTATGAGATAATTTTGTTGAATAACACAGAACTTCACTGAACAATGGACTCGACTGTCTTTCATTTTCATTTCCTGTTGGTATTTAATCAATCCATTTTGCCAATTCATCGCTCCTTGCATCATGGGCATATTGGCGGTAACCTTGGCTCCATTGTTCCGTACATGCGTACATGGCTCAGTCTATGTTCGTTATTTTGTTAGTCTTGGGATACTTAACATAAGATTTTAAATTTAGCATTAATAATGAACTGAACTGATTTTCATGACTCGAAAAAAGTTTCTTTTAACTAATTAGATGTAATGATTGCAAAAAGAGCGTATATAATTTACAATAATACTGTATATATCCTTTATATCATTAAACCATAGTTTCATAATTCTACAGTGCTCACCAGCGGCTCCTTGAAGGAAATAACTCTGTGAATAATGTACCACTTTTCGGTACATTGTTAGGTCAAAATATGTTGAAGAATAAATCAGTCTTCGATATTTTGCATACGACACAATCTCTTCTCTAGTAACAATATTGAAGCCTGACACATTATATATACATACTTCAGTGAGGTAACGGATACATTCAGAATTGATAAATTATGGAACAAATGATTTTTAGTCGAATTCATATATGGATTGCATAATTCAACCATGCACTTGATGTTTAAAAGGAATATATTCCTTTATTTCTTTAGTTCTTTTTTTTTTCTTTTGTTGTAAATAAACCAATTCACCGCAAGAAATTATCCTCTAATGGTTTTTGGAAAATGTAATGGAGTTATAGCATGTAGTCTGCACGAGGAACAATAAACGGTAAAACGGTACTTAAGACATATTCTCCTATTTTTTAACGTGACTGATATATTTCAATTGCTGCAAAATACTGTCATTGCTTTTCATTTAGTTATCATTTCCTACTTTTCACGCCATCTCATGTCATCTACACTTTCTTGTCTTCCGTCCCTAAACGTCGTGATCATCACTGTTTTTTAGCCGTAGCTTCTTGATCATTACCGCTTCCTCAAATGTTCATATGTCATCTTTCTGTTGTGATGTGTGATATTTATCTCTTCCTCCTTCTCTCAGTACTTGAAGTGTTAGATATCTTTTGAACAACACTATTACCTATTCATTTCGAATCTGGCTGACCCTGGAGAAAAATTGGGTTTGTGTCTACGTGAGTTGTATTAGGCATATATATTGTAACCAATATATTATCCTACTATTTTCCTATCAGTGGCAGTGAACGCATATGACAGTCTACATAATCCCAATTCGTACCTTCAATACAGCGGATATTCTTCAGAGACACAGACGATTGTTAAATAATGCAAACTGTAGCCAAGATATGCGTCTTGTTCATATTGCTTGGAATATGTCATACAAATGGTAAGTCATTGTTCTACTGTCTAACACAACTATTAAATTTACAACATTTGCACATGATTAACATCGCAAGCTATTAACTTAAATGTTGCTAGCGTGGAATGACGGTATGAAATGATCTCGATCCAAAATGGGAGTCATCATGTAGAATTTTGCTGCTGTATTTATTGTAAATAAAATGACTAAGTACGGTTTATTATCATTTCCACAAAAGATAACCCTCATAAGTTGACAACAAAGATATATTTATCTTTCATTCAAAACTATTTATAAGTAAGTTGACAACAAAGATATATTTATCTTTCATTCAAAACTATTTATATGTTATGCTTTTGTCACATATTCAGTGTATAAGGAGGGACGCTAATTAGTTCATTTATTTCATACAAAATGTATGAGTTACATTTTCTATTTCAACTTTGTTTGTGATTATTTCGTCGCCAAAACAATGAAAGGTACAGGGTATCTCACAATGAACAAAATTATTCGTTTTTCTTTCTCTCTAAATAATTTATACTCAAATAAAACTGTTATAAACAAAATCTCTCCAAGGCCCACAAATGCTAGATAATATTCAACTAATTTCATAACTTTTGAGATCCTCTGTATGTTCCCCAGCATTTATAATCAAATCAAGCATATTAAAGAAAGAAAGAAATTCAACCGCAATGATGCAGTTTGTTCTCCTCTCAAACTATTATTGTGCACAAATGACTTGAAATATGATCAAGAATTATTAAAGACTATCGTTCAGGTTTTTTAGGGTTACTTTGTGTCATTGGTTTGTTCTGGCCATGTGTCAGTTCCTCAAGGAAGGTCTGCTTTAGCTAGCGAGTGCCTTGTATCTCGATGACGATGCTAAAACAGAGAAAATATGCCCTGACAAGTATTGTCTCGATAGTTGCTCTCTTTGCATTATCTTTAATTTCGAGGTTCATACCGTCTGATCTCAAAGATTGAATGGAAAGCCCGATATTGTATTTCGCAGGTTGCTTAATGTGTATGCGGTTTGCAGTCCAGATATTGCAACCGTAGAGCAGCCAAGGGATGATCACTGTCTTATAGACCTTTAACTTCATGGATAGGGTAACATTAAAATGGTCTCGTAATCTGTAGCGAAGCCTTCCGATCAAATGACCTTCTTTAATGAATCTTGCACATTTCTCAGTATCAAATGTACATATGCATAAATGACACTGAATGGGTATTTGAAGCTGTCCATAACTTTCACTGTAGTAGAGTCAATCTTTTTGACTGGCTTTGTCGCAATTGGTGTTTGCAGCTGGCTGGAAAAGAACTTCAAGCTCGCCTTGACTAAATAACTTGCAACCTCAGAAATATATCTTGAACATTGGTTGTTTTGTGTGTCATGAAGGCTCGGTCATCACCAAACGTGGATTCAGGGTTGCGAACTATCCATGTCTTTGTTTATGTGCGTCTACACTGGACGAAGAGTGAATCGTCAAACCGGTGTCTGGAATGCGTGATTGGTGACGTAAAGTACTGAACTTCCACGGTCTTCTTTTTGCAACAGTTTCTTTCATCTCACGCATGTCTTTCTTGGTATTCGTTGAGGTGTTTGAACGTTGTTACTTTAGCGGTGTAACTTTAGTCATTTTGCCGTTCCACATATGCTTTGGCATTATTCTGAGTGAGCTTAGTTTTATGTTTCTTGTTTTCGTCGAACAAGTCCTGATGCACGATTTTTGTCGGTTGAATGGTATTTGATGTTTCTGTGAAGACGTGTTTAAATTGGCACAATATCATAGAGCTGAAATAAGCAGAACGTCCTCTGGCCTTGAGATTCTTGTCTAATGCGTTTTGAATCGGTTTTTATGGTACGCATATCTCAGTCTAGCTTTGTTAAACGGTGCCCTGTCAATCTGCATACGCTTGCGCTGAATGGGAAGAACACACATGTTAATAATTGATCTAACAAGTCTGTGGTAGGTCCAACACTCAGCACCTTGCATAACACGCGTGATTCTTAATTCCTGAAGGTATCTCTGTCGACAAAGACTCTTACTGAAACCACCGTTTTAACTTGGGATGCATCTAGGGATGTTTGTACTTTTTCAGTTTGTCCTAACACAGTGTTCGTGATGATGAGCAGCATCTACTTAGCACATTTGCTCAAGAGGAGCAAATCTTTGCTGCTTAGCATCCACATACCGTGTGTGCCAAGACCACTCTTCCCATTCGTTGTTAGCTTTCCCAATTACGGCGTTGAATTCGCACAGGATAATGATAATGCATATTTAATCTGTATTATTGTTTGGTTTCTCTTTAGGAATGTATGTTAAGCATATTTGAATTTTGAACTTCATTTTGTACCTGCGCAGACACAATTAGTTTATAAGCAACAGAACCCAAAGTTAATATTTTTTCTATGAGTTTTGGAATAAATATTCAGATAATTATGGAAACTTTTAGATCAGGAAATTCAATTAGGTGAGAAATTATTTTCACACACGTTGGTTCTTAGGACCTTGGTCAAGTAAAATGGTATACACTCATTTTTTACCTATTGCATACTCATTTTTATTTCAAGAAGAATCATTTCTTTTCTGTTTCTTATTTTGATGGATTGATTTATTCAACGCAGTATTCACTGGCAATACAAAGTGCTTGAAAATATTGTTGGACATAAACATTAATTGTACTTATCGTGACTTCAGGCAAAAAGGGTGAGGATATCCTTCATCAGACCAGTTCTGATTGCAAGGGACACTCCGTGCAGCCTTGCCTAAATTCCAGCTTTTCCCTTCCAGACAAAAAAGTATCATCCGCATGCTTTTTTCCGCATACCTATATGTGCGAGCCTTGTTTAACTTATTTCAGCAAATCAGTGTGATGGCGAGCCAGTTCCTTTGAGATAAGGTCTGCCATTCTTCCAGTTCTAGTGGTGGTTTCCGTCTTTAGAAGTGTTCGCACGTTCCAAACCACGAGCATAAACAGTTTTATATGTGTAATTACTCAACTATCTTTGGGATGATCAGCCAGCTGTCGTAAGATATCCTGATGCTGTGTGTCAGGTGGTATTTAGGGCACCTTGTTTTGATTTCTCATTTATGTGAGGGTGAACAGTGTTGTCTAAAAGAGGCTGAACATTCACCGTGACTGCTGTCGAACACATTCGCTGTACTGAGCAAGACGACGAATGACAACCGATCCATTAGTCATATCCCACCACCGCAGGGCTTGAGAATGAAAGATGCTCAAGTGCAGAAGTCGTTTCACCTTCCCAGTTTCTCTCACTCGTCCTCAAAAACGGGATCGAGTGGCGCGAGGAAACATCACGCCTGCAGACCTTCTTGGCAGCAATGGATGGACATGACATCTTATGTGCCTTGTCTTGCAGATCACTTTCCACATAGCGTTGCAGAGCCACCTTTCCGGCTTTTGGATCTTGCTGATGATCTCATCCTCTCAATTGGTTGCCCGTAACTGTCTTCGCCTATTAAGGTAGTCAAGTCCCTAACTCACCGAAAGCTTGAAATACATAGGCAACTAATTGTTGTGTGCTGCATGTTTCTTTCTTCACTGAGGGTTTCAGTCATTTTAATGAAACCACTGAATTACCACAAATATTAATGAAAGGGTCAGCTAAAAAACGTACACATTAATGATGAGGGTGCAACTGGAACCTTTAACGATTTGATATTGATACTACAGTGCCGAATAACATTGCACACTGCCCCTGAATCCTCACAAATCATTGATGTTTTCATCAGGGCTGTTTGTAAATGATATGCAATAAAAGTAATTTTATGTCCAAAGAATGTTGGCAGATATGCGAACTGATATTTTAATAGAGCTGAAATATCTTTTATATCGATACAAGCATTAATGTTCAGTGTTTTTTCTCTTTATTATTGCTCTAATTTGTATCGTTCATTTTCTAGGTCGCAGACTAAATGGAAAAGTTGATGAACCGATGATCCTGCCGTTCGTGTGTAATAGCACGAACGCATCTTCAATTACAATTCATACTGGCTATAGCTTTAATTATATAATATACGATGTGTCCCAGAAGAGATGTACTAATTATTCTAACTACTACATCAATCGCATTGAAAGCTGTGTATTAAATGGAAAGAATTTCAATCTCAGCTTCGGACAACTAAAGTGGTTTGACAAAGGAAACTATACTGCTTGGGATGACCAGGGGTTCTTTTTAGATTCGATAGTTGTTGACATTCAAGGTACATATTTCAAGCGAATTCACTGAATCACATGTATTTTGCTTACTAAAGTTACAAAATGAATCTTACAGAGAAATATGTTTGCACAAATACGTCATTTTGAAAAAAGCTGATGCATTTGCCTGCCAGCACATTTATTTAAAATCATACATTTGCATAGTTATAGTGTTACACAGATATATTATGAGTATAAAATTATCATTATATGAATGGTTAAACTTATTACTGCTTGTTTGACATAAAGGGCACCTAGTTTTCATTAGATGGAACGTTGGTCCATGTTAGATCAACCCTATGTGGAGCTGGTACTTGCAAGAAAAACGTGGTAACTAAAGCCACTGCACTCGACCTTGTAATTTGCCGATTGTAAAACCATCGCCATCTATTTACATGGCAGTGATTTAATATATCCAGGAAGATGGAATGGTGCCACATCTTCCTGGCGTTTATGCGCACAGAGTGCGCTATTAAATTTGGTCGTCATATCATACCCCTAAAACGGGGCTAATGACATAAATGTTAGACCTGGGTGAGTGGAAATAAACCCATCACGCATTCAACCTATCAACCAATCGAAAGTACGTACGCTTATTCCAAATTCAATCCAGTTTTTCTAGTTGATTCCCGTATGCCAAAATTGTGTAAGCCACAGATGCAATCCATCAAATGGTTGAGCTGAGGAATTAAATTACGTTCCTATCTGTGCCAATCTTCTAGTACAAAAGTGTACATATTATATGTCCCTAACAATTTCTTTTGCCGATATGACTAAACGTCATTTGAAAGGTAGCCACTGTCAGAGAGGATTAGATTGTCAATTTTGAGCGGTGGGTCCGAAAATGATCATATTAGGCTCTTTGGATAGAGCTTGTCAAGGAGGGTTTCCTTAATCATGTGGAAGACTCTACTAAGGCAATGAAAGACAATAGCCCTAAAAAGGACTTCTTTTTTGGGGAGAATCCCATGATCATTTGTTAGTGACCGATTATCTCTCTGCTTGGTCCCTGTATACTTCTTGAGTGTCTTGTTTGACCCTGTACTCACTCGATGATTCCCTGTATACAACTTGGGTGTCTTGTTTTGGATTCTCACTCTAAACATCCTTGCTTCCTCGTCAAATTGCTTCCGTATTTTTCCCTATCAATTAGGAATTCTTTGTTCTGTTTTGTGTAGAATATATAACCCCATATGACAACTATTTGCATTGTTAGTTAATGCATGATGTTATTAAGTTACTGCAAGGCCTGATAGTTTTGGGGTTAACTATCTTTATAGTGTATGAATTTGAGGTCATTTTCTAAATTAGCATATTTTTGGTTGCAACTTTGTGTTGCTGGTCCTGATAGTCTTGGGTTTGAGACTACCTTATAAGATCTAATTTGTGGTCATAACCTATGCATATATGATGAGGTTTTTAGTTGCAACATTGTGTCGCTGGACCTGATATTCTTGGTTTTGAGAATACCTCATACACTCTAGTTGGGACCATAGTTAGGGGCGCGTGTTAGTGGTTATACTTTAACCACAGCGGTATCGCGTTTTTTTAGGGGCCTATAATAGACCATTTCATGGAGACTTCGGCAAACATCGTAATTTGCTCGGAATTTTAATCACGTGGCGGGTGGTCAGCTGATCGCAATAGCCAATCGATAGGTGGTAGGCATAAAATGGCCAACGCTTCAGCATCAGCATCAATTTCTCAAACTAGTTCAACATCGTTTATCGAGTTGAAAAATGCATATTCAACAGCGAGGCTGCCGCAGATATTGATGAAATTTAATATTGGAACATTTCTTTCTTATTTTCTGGAAACCAGGGCGGATTTCAAAGCCATACGTGAGAGTAGTTTTGCGCTGTTTACGTCTGGGCATGTACATGTAAGTATGAAAACGGTGTCGAAGTAAACAAATTTAATCCTGACAATCAAAGATCAGGACGTTCAAACTATTTTTACGTATCCAAAACGTCGCTGCAATAAGTGAATTTATCAGATTTAGTTTTTGAAATTCTGTGAATAATTTTCATGTAAATTTCAATCATTTAATTAGCTCCACTTGCTGGATTTGCAAAAAGCTGAATATCGACGTCACCGGTATTCGATCTCTATAACGTTCACGGACAAGTACAAAACTATTTATCAAGTTGCAATACTAATACATGTAATACATTTTATGCGCAGTATCGGGTATGTATAGTTAATTTGATTTAAAAAGATTTTATATATAATGGATATGCCTAGTTAATTAGAATATAACTTAAGCTTCAGGAAATAACCTGAAATAAGACAATTTTTTTTTTGCCTTTCGTAATGAACATGATTGAATGTTTATTGTCAGCCAAAACACATTTTGATTTGTGTTCTTTTGTTACAGCACATCAGTGTGAAGCAAGATGAAATTGCAAAAAAGGCTATTGTTTCTGCTGAGGTTCTAGAACACATGAAACAGCAATTCTACAGTGTGATTCTAATGCTGAACGCTGTGGGTGACATTATACATGCTAGCTGCTCATGCCCAGCTGGGTCTGGTCCCAACTGTACCTGCAAACATGCCGCTGCACTGTGCTATGCATTGGAAGATTTTGTCAAGGTGTTTGTGCTTCCTGAAGATATTCCATCATGTACTGGTATGTATATCTTCAAGTTGAGACATAGTACTATAAATATTGGTAGTCAAATTTACAAAGACATTACATAGCAATAACATCAATGGTAGCAGAAAACATTTCATTTTCTTTTGCCTATTACTTAAACTTTTCCATTTCTTTTTAGATAAACTTGAGGCATGGAATAAGCCAAGGCAAGTCAAACTTCCAGCAGTTCCAATCTATGATATAGACTTTACACGAAAACATCATGGGAAAAAAAGAAAACAGAACCGACAATTAAAAGGAGAACAACCGGAGGCTTATAAGCTTAATAAAGTTTACAACACTGAGAGAGCTTTTTCAGAATCATTCCTCTGTGAATTAGAGCAATGGAGTAAAGAATCCAACCCTCGTAAACAGCTCTTAATAAATACAGTTGCAAGTCAAGATAATCCAGTTGAAACACTTGTCTCCGTAAATCCATTGTATGATTATGCTGAAAAAGTTTACAAAAATATCACAGATGTATTTAATTCAAATAGTATTACCAAAGAAACTGAGTTAAAGAATTGTTTAAAAGTCACTCAGGATGAACAACTACTTATTCAAGAAAATACTCTTCTACAAAGCAGATTGTCTGATTGGTTTACTTTGAGACAACGGAGGATAACTGGTTATATTGTTAGCCGTATTTGTAACTTCTTTTTGTTCATGTAATCCAATCCCAACACAATAAGTAATGCAATATTAGAGCCGTCTACATTTTCCTCAGCAGCAATGAAATATGGATTAGGTATGGAGCCAACAGTTATCAATCGGTATGTTGCTGAGAAATTTAAAGAGGGTTCAAATATTTCTATTAAAAAGTTGGGTTCAATTGTCGATAAGGATCATGGGTTCCTTGCAGTATCGCCTGATGGTGGAGTTGAAGAAAATAATTCTTGTTGGTATTGTTGAATGCAAAGTAGCAGTAAAATGGAGCCACCAAACTGTTGTCGACAGTGCTAAAGAACCTGGGTATCCATTAAAATCAATGATCATAAACCAACATGGAACTTCAGTCGAAATTTTGGGGTTAAAACCTAATTATGCTTGGTATCATCAAATTCAGTTGCAACTCTATGTATGTAGGTCATTTGCAAAGTATTGTGATTTGGCTTTGCTTCATCCAGACTCCGGAAGTTTTCACTGTCAGAGATTTGAATTGAATCAAGAATGAGTAGAAAAATTCTTGCCGAAACTTGAGACCTTTTTTGATGATTATATGGCTGACAAAATTTTACAAAAGTACAAATTGCTATAAATCTGCAGCTATTATGAAAATTCTCTGTAGTGGTGTGTTATGAATCATTTTTAAAACAAATTTATTATCTCCATAATAGGTTGACCACTGGGTTGGGGAACCAACTCAAAATCACCTTATAATCATATATGTTGCTTTTTTGCCTTTTTTAAGATATTTATAAGCTTTAGTGAATTTTGTTTCCTTTTGGAAGCTCATTATTTTATCCTCCTGCTTATCAAAGTTATTATGTACGAAATGGTTTTTGAGAGCATCTTTCCATGATTTCGGAAATAAAGGAAAAGCATTTAAAGAAATCATTACATCTCGTTTATGTTGTTGTTTCTTTATCATTTCAATCTGCATCAGATTACCGTGATCGTTTACTAAATCATAATTTCCTCCAACAAATCTGCCTTTCAGCTCAAGTGGCATACATTTATAATACATGTACATCCAAAAGATAAATTGTGAATTCTCTCAAAATACAAAGACATGTAGCAGTAAAAGATTTTAATGACAAATAGATATTGTTGAATATAGTACAATTGGATCTGGCTGTTTTCTGACATAAATGAGTATAATGTGCATATTCTGACATAGCTTAAAAACAACGAGCAAAAGAAGAACAATTTTAACACTACTCTTTTGCCACCAGAGCACAAATAAAATGATTTATGTGCCGAGGATAAACAAGATTTTTTGGTTTATATCAATCATCAATTTCTTCAAGTTGACTTTTCTCGCTTTCAGAAATGTTGTTTGATCTGATTAAAGGTCCTAAATTTGATAAAAAGCCACAGATGTAACCGATTTCATTCATGAGAGGCATGTACAGTATTGGGATCTTTTTTTGCTTCAAAAATGCAAATGTAGCCAGGCGAGCATTAAAGTTTTCAACAGTTATTCTTGATCTAGCTATAAGTCTCCCTGAATCGCGGTCATGAGAGTCAAATTGTTTGCTCTTTTCAGAGAGAAATGGTGGTCTATAAAGAGTTATTCCTTTTCCTTGAATTAAATCTTTTATCAAAAAACCTTTATCAATCATAAGACCATCACCACGTTGCAGTTTGTGTACTATATCACTTTGTCCAAAAATTTCCTTATCAGATGAATTGCCACCAAACATATCTGAACAGTGAATTAAAGCCCCATTTGGAGCAGATGTGTACATAGCTTTGACAGTATGACAGTGTTTGTAATTTGAAAACATCTGTTTTCCAGCTATGGGACCTCCTGGGACCTGTGTGCAAAATTCAACACAATCTGCAATTCAACAAGATCTGGAAAATGTTGTTTGGTCGATAATGGCATATGTTTTTGAACATTTTCCTTTGAAGGCCATATTTTAATAATCTTAAATTTGCTATACATTCGTTTAATCCAAAATTTAAAAATTTCAAAAATTCTGCCTGTAGAAATATTAAAATCAGAGGCAAGAACTGAATCAATAGGATTTCGTTTCAATTTGTATAGTACAAGAAGAAGTTGATTTTCTGAATCTATGTGAGAAAACAGTTTGTTCGGATCACCATGACCAGGGATAGTCTCACATTCTATATGAGAGCAAGAAATCACTAAATACTTATGCAGTATTGTAAAAAGCTTGCAATCTTCGATACCAGTGTATCTTTTCAAATCTTTATCTGCAGTTTTTAAAGTCTCAAGGTTTGAAATATTTACTTGACTTGACTTCTCACATGTTATCTTGGAGTCTGTCTGAGTTGTTTTAGTAGATTTAAGATAAGAAGATGGTGTTTCAGTTTGTGTGTCTGCACCTATACTTATGTCTGTACTCATTTTTGCAGATCGCTTCTGTTTAGGGGTTACTTGTGTGTGCTTTTGTTTGGCAGGGGTTCTTTGTATTCCTATGGAAACTTTGGGTTTTTTTTGGTGTGACTAGTGATGTAGCGTCGCTGAATAATTTTCTTTTCCTTACTTGCGATGGGGTCCATTGTAGAGGTAGTAAGGACTTTTGAGAAATAATCATGTCATCTGTAAAAAGAAATAAAATGATTACAAGTGGGTGTGGGAACATTGTTTTCGCTTTTCAAATATTTGATCAGCGTTGACCCTCCCCCATTTCCAAGGAATATCATGAAAAAAAATTATGAAAGCACTATTGTTTTTAACAGAATAGTTATCTTTTCTGATTTTATTACAATGGGGGATTGTTAGAAAAAAATTGTGTAAGCACAAGTTATAGACGCTAGTCACATAAACAGTTACATGTCTATTAAATAAGAACAGGAAAAGTTTAAATGGCCATATAAATGTCCAATTTTGCAAGGAGATAAAGTGTTCACCTCAGAAGTAATGATTGTTTAATATAAAAGCATGTGTGTTCAAAAGAGAAAATATGGCTATAATTGCTTAGCATTTTTTTAATCATAAAATAGAATATGATGATTTTTTATACATTCATAAAATGGATGACTACTTTAAAAAAAAATAAACATATGCAAAGTATGTAAATACAGGTTTAAAATTTTTTAATCAGTATGTTATTTTCTTATGTATAACAAGTAGAAAAAATATTATTAAAGTTACCATCATTTGCAGTTGTTTGAAGTTTGGTCATTGGAATGATATCCTCAGCAGCATCAAATATATTTGCTGTATCATCTATGCTGGTATCCGAGTATGCAATTGTTTGAGGTTTGGTCATTGGAATGATATCCTCAGCAGCATCAAGTATATTTGCTAAATCCTCTATGCTGGTATCAGAGTCTGCAATTGATTGAGGTTCCGTAATTGGATAAGGACCCGCAGCATCATCTGGTATATTTCCTGTATTGTCTGTGCTGGTATAGGGATTGATTTGATGAACTGTAAAATATAATTATTCAATGTAAGAATCATAAAGAAAAAGATAGACAATCGTGTTTAAATTATAACTATGATTATATTAATGATTGAAACTATATTACACATTGCAACATTTACTAGCACTTAGTGATTAGTAGAGACTAACAATCAAATGTGCAAGAAATCAACTCTATGGACACATACATTAACGAGGTGTGATCTATCTACTGACAAATAAAAGAATAGCACAAACCATAAACATTCCTCTGAATTGACTCCATGTGTGATAAAGTGAGCTGTAGTAGACCTGCAACAGCTTCTTGTCTTTCAAAATCTGAATTTGGAAAAAGGACATAATATTATACACATTATTTAGCTTAAAAACTACACAATTAACTGTAGGATGAAGGTAAGAATATGCCGAGGAGGGATTTCAGTGTATCATGTTCCCAATATTAATAATTTAAAAATATACTACTTTAACAATCAATAACTTATTTACATAAATTACTGAGTTGGTTAACATAAACTCTGAATATTACGTTATTTGATTAGACATAACTGAATAAAGTCACGATATGAAAATAATTTATGATATTAAATTTAATATTTTTATTTTCAATAGGACATAATTTACATACCTTCATTTTACTATGACACCGCAAAACATAAATTGAGTTGTAATGACCAATATATGGATTATTATATTATTAATATGCGGTATAACAAACCTGGAATATTTTTCGACGGTAAAGCCTTAGATGTTCCTTCAGCTTCGGCACTAAAATGTAAAGAACACATTCTCGCATTCTTGAACTGTGCTGGTCAATTCAAGTTCCGATTTTCCTGCTCGTATGAGCAACTGTTTGCATAGCAAATCATCTCTCCATGGCAGACGATGGAATTTAATGCCACATCCTTGATTTGAGCGACTTTTGCAACCTCTGACGATACAAGTAGTGGGCATTTCTTAACGTTTTATCTCCGAGATATTTCTAAACAAAACTGGAGGCCAATTAGGTATGTATATGTACCTACCAGCGTTTGATTGGCTGGAGTATAAAAGGACTCGGAGGTTATTCGGATAATTACGGAGAAACTCGGTTAAATTTGGTATGAAATGGTCTATACCTTCGTAATATTAAACTCAGTTATGAGATGTTGTCAATGGGGTTATATAGAAGGAAGACTTTGGAAGCATAAGAGAAAAAAAGAGGTAAGACGCTTGCATTATTGATTGTATAATTGGTAGTTAATATAACTTTTGATGTTTATACATTTATGTATTTTTTTTTTTAGGTTTATTTTTATTGTTCCATTTTATTTTACCATTCCATTAGGTTTGGCTGCTCTGGAGCCGCCATGGGAACGTTATAACCAGCGTAGTGTAGGTGGGCTCCCATAAGTGTAGCGAATCCATTTTGGCCCCGTATCCTTCCCTCCCCTTAGAACAATATTATTTTATATGCATATTTAGGTACCAGTAAAACATTCATTTCATTTAAGGATGATACGGTGTTATACTTATATTCTATATATTAGCCCTGCAGTTCTAAGAAATTAATGCATTGGGCTCTCTTCATTAAGTAGCCATGGTCTGCTGCATATCTTTGTGAACAAGTGAATTGCGTGCTGCGAAATTGTCGAATTGTATTGTACTTTAATTTACTGAGTGGTCGATTTAAATGAAATCGAGGCATATAACTTTGTTTTGTCTGCTTGAACGTGTGTATTACTCTCTATTCTCAGCTCATAGTCTGTGCCCGTAAAGAACTCACATCCGATTACATCCGTTAAACAAATAAATATCATCCTTAAAGCACATAAGAAAGGTATTTGTTTTCAAATAACTTGCCACATTGTGGTGGAATTAAGACGCTTGCCAATTAGGTTTACAAAACATAATATGTATTGTAATAGATTTATGACAATGATTGATTGGGCCAACAAATTACTTCGCACATTTTTTTTTGCAATTATGACGCATATTAATTAGATTTACAAATACATGGGTGGACATCGTGCATTGAGGCTGATATAAGACCCTTACCAGGTGGGTTTACAAGTAACTCGAGATATTGTGGTGGAGTTATGACCCTGACTAGACTGAAAACGAATACATAACATCCAATCATTTCGGTACAACCTGGGAAATAATATTGTGTAAAAATGTAGTCGTTGTTACACGCCGCTGCAGGGGTATAAATTAATCCTCATATCTGTCTTTATTAGGTACTCGATTGTGTTACTTGTCCTACAATATTTGATGGAATGCCATGTGACACAGTAAATATTACGGTTTAGCCCCTTTGTGTTTAACTTTTTGCAATGTATAATAGAGTCTCGTTGCCGAAACTTGTCCAGTATTTTTTGATGAATCACTATGAATTCAGTAAATGTTACAATTATTACCTGAAAAAGCGGATATCAAGAAATCACATTGTCCCCGTCATTTGTGTTGGAGTTATTGACTGTTTTGTAGTTTGATTGTATAACACAATATCATTACCCAGTTGATCATTCCGTGTGTCTTGATGGAGTTATGGGTCACCGTAGAAATTCATACTTAGTTATACCATAATGAAAATATGCACATGTTGACAAACATTTTTGCTTCCATTATATTTGTAAGAACTGTTGAACTTTCTTTAGTGCAATGAATTACATAATTTTGTGAATATAGTTTTAAAATATTTAGTTATCTGCTTAAAGAATGTGTGCAATTCCTAAATTTTGCACTTTTAGGAATTTAATTTTAATTTTTTAATTGTAACCATCTATTTAATGTTTCTCTGAGGTTCCGTTTACACCTAATTGCTATAATCTTGACACGTATTAAAGGAATTTTCGGAAGGTATAAATATTGACCAATCACTATATGCAAAGTATTATCAGACTACAAATGCCTTGTGACTATAAATTCAAGTACATTATGTATTTGAGGGAGGCGGGTGTATATCTATGTGAGCACAGTGTATTTTATTATTTTCACTTTTAATTTACATAAGGTCAGCATTTCTATTTGGTATTCAATCTTTCCATTAATCATACCGATATGCATTATGGAGACGTTACGGCACTTCTTCCTTTACAAACGTTTCAAACAAAGGGTCATTAAACCTTCGATACCAAAACTCGGACTGCGATATATTAATTGTCGTGTAATTAAGTATTATTAATGTTATTCAATTGTAGATAAAAAAAGACATTTAATGTGCTGTAAATATTATTAACTGAGAAAATTATAACAATTCCTAAGTCCAATATAATTTGATGATCTGAGTTAGCATTGAACGGGAGATATCTGAATCTTGCAATATTATTCGATTAATATTTCTTTCCTTTTGTTTAAAAGACAACATCAAATCAACTCAGCAAGTTACATATTTCCTTGATTCCTCAACCCCTAAGGAAGGAAATGGAAACGGTAAGAAGTGATAAAGAAGATAAATGAATCTTCTAATAGATTCTTTCCAGCTGTACATTTAACATACATATATACATACGTACGTACGTACGTACGTAGATACATACATACATACATACATACATACATACATACATACATACATACATACATAAATAGATACATACATAAATACATACATACATACATACATACATACATACATACCTACATACCTACATACCTACATACCTACATACATACATACATACATACATGGGTTGGCCGAGTGTTCTAAAGCAATCTCCGTTGCGGATCGCTGCCTACTCACCTATCTGTGTGGATTCGAGTCTCATATTCGGGCAATGTTGCTATGTGAGAAAGCTTGCAAGTAACTTCTCGTGGGTCAGTGGTTCTTTCCAGGGGTTTTCACGGTTTTTCCTCCACTATTAATACTGGCCACCATGTTTAGCCTATCGTGTGCTGACAAATGGCATTAAAACCTACAACAACAATAGCAACAACAACATCATAAACATCATAAAAGGTAGTTAGGTTAAATAGATCGGTTTTGGTACGTTTTTCGTTTTAAGTTTCAAAGATGATAGTTATAGTCACATCCAGTGGCATAATGTGTTTGTATTATTTATTACGGATTTTGATGTCATTTGCCCACATTTTATTTATATAGCACATTGCTGGTTAATTTTCCTGACAGATTTGTATTGCTTGACACAACCATTATTTATATGTTCGTACACGTTCCGCTGAACCAACCGAAACAGCACTAGTAAATAATGTATTTGAATTCTGCCTAGTTTTGGATCGTCTTATATGACTATATATCTACCACTCTCTATGTATGTATGTACGTATGTATGTATGTATGTATGTATGTATGTATGTATGTATGTATGTATGTATGTATGTATGTATGTATGTATGTATGTATGTATGTATACATCTGACAAACAAGCAGTTAAAATAAATAAACATAACTGTTAGACTGAACTAATATCAGGACATATTTATTCCCTTGCAGTATCAGCATGGCCAGCATGGCCTCTGGGCTCTTCAATCGTGGTCATCCATGTGGCCGCGTGCCTGGCTATCATTGCCGTACTGAAGTATCGATATAGGAAAGGTAGTATCAAACACTGGCTACGTGTAGTATTCACGTGTTTCTTCCGTATTGGGAAAAGAATAAGGAGATATACAAATACATTTGTCTAATATATTGTATGCTAAAGTGTGAAATATACAAATTTCTGGCAAAATCATTTTCATATTTGTTTCCATTCCCATATTTTTACATGTGACAAATATATACTTTAATAGATTTTGACATGTCAAAATGAAATATATTTCCCATCAAGTCATGCGATGCTTGAGGCGAGTGTGCTTACAAAAACTTACAACAAGAAAGAGTACCTTTTGAGGTAGAATAAACAGCAACTGCCATATATTTCAGTCTTTGATAACCACATTTGACCAGACACAGGTCGTCAACCTCTGCAGTTATTTCCCTTTCGTTCCTTAACAGCATTAACTCATTAACCCTAGCGCCGAGTCTACGGGACATAAGGTAGTAGCCTACTTTCAAGCTCTTTAGCGTCGAGGTCATGTATGATGCACTAATTTGGGTGATATGATAGAAAGATAGACACATTTAGCTCTACAAAGATACCCAATAATCTGGACATTTTAGTTGCACTACAAAATAGAGAGGGTAAAACATAATTTGTTGGACCTTGTTTATTTTTCACAAAAAATTCGCACATGGTCGGAATCCGAATTTATGTCCCGATTTTATACTGTATGGCTTCAGGTCTAAAGCAAACCAGTCAAAAGTGCACCCAGACAGGTGAACCTATGCAAAACGTAGGATCAGGTGGAGATTTTGAAAAAAGTGCCTTTTTCATGCGAAACGTATGAGTCCGTGAAGCAAAACTCACCTTCTACTCCTTCGCCAGCAAATTAACCGATGAAAAACATTTTTTTAGCACAACGTTGCATTGCGCTAATGAAAAATTGCTTGCAAGTCGATGTATTCGGATGTATTCAGAAATAGTCCCCACAATGTGTTTCCTACTCGCATTTCATCGCAAAACATCTCAGGGTTAATGTGTTAAGAGGTTAGTGTTAGAACCGTTTGGCATGTTATCATGATAGCGTGACAGAGTGGGACATCAAAATACATGTCTGTGACATGATGTTCCAGTGCTAGATATCACTATAGAATGCCACAATGCAGATCTAATAGTGATATGAATGAAACGTTGCTAAAGCTAGACACACAAATAGTTTGTTTTGGTGTGTATAATGTGCCAAAGAGTGTGTGCATTTAATCTTCTAAACGTACGCTGGTGCAAATTTGGAGAAAAAAAATGAAAGGAAAATGATCTTTTCCTGCTTTAATTCCAGCCATTTTTTATATTGTGGTACCAAAACCTTTTAACTCGTGACTTCGACTCTTGTTGAAATGTCACGTTATTGTACCGCTTTTGAAAAGCTTCTATATGTATCTTCGTGGATGAAATATCTTGCACTTTTCATAGCACGTCTTCGATCTAAAAGCTAATATGGTCAATTTGCAACCAACTTCGGAATGATTTATTTATTCGTATTTAACAACACATCAACACTTGTTACATTGCATGTTGCTAAACAATTGGGAGTAAAGGGTCAAGCTTAAAATCACATTTAGTCTTCCGCACTTTTATGATAGATAATTTGGCAGGTTAAGCACAAGGACACGACGGTCTGTGGCTTTTCCCGGGCATGGGGCAAATGAGTTAAATTTATGAAAATATTAACCATGTAAAGAAAGTTAATACAATATATATTGCATATTGAAGATGCTTGTGAAAACGCATGAATTTTAGATGAAAAGCAAACCAGAAAACCATCAAAGAGAAGAAATTAAAATGTATTGAAGATTCGTCAGTTAATAAAACCATGACTTTCATCTTCTTTGTACAAAATTTGAATTTACGTTTTTTTTTTTAAAATCTATGCTTTAAAAAAAGTGCCAGATTGTGTTCATTCGTGTGATATTTATTTGCTAATTTTACATGAGCTATTCTCTAGAACTATATAACAGATATACTTTGTAGCAAAAAGGACAACGACTAATAAACTAGAGGACAGGAATGAAAACCAAGATGCCTCTTTCAGTTCGCATAATGAGCGCCATATTTATGAGCAAGCACCTTCCCCTGAAGAATCGATAATGATTTTGACGATAATCAACAATGAGCATGATTTCACCGATTTATCGCACAACAGAGGACAGGACAAAGTCAAACAGAATGCAAAACAAATGTACGCAATTAATTCTAATTTGTCCTTTCATTAGAAAGTGATTGTACTTGTATCATTTATTAATTAGATGACAAGTACGAATTAGGTACTTGAGTAAAAAATATTTAGCTGAACTGGTGTTTCGTATGGAGTGAGACCGTGTTTCGTGTGACAGTCAAGTTTCGTTATCATCAACTCTTCAACTATTTCTGTACTAGATAGTTACAATCCTGCTAGTTTTTTGTTCGGCCTAAAGTTCTCAGCAGTAGTTTGATCGTCGAAATTTGTCCCGTATGGGTAAAGGGTATTCAGACGTCTTTTCACCATACTGCGCCATATGTTACAGGAAACATATACATTGGTACATACAATAACTGTCTCAACACTACATGACGTAGCGAAATTGCACCTTGAGCTCAAAGCATCTGTCCACGATTGATGTTTATCTAACTCCAACGTTTTATTACCCACATATTTTAACCACGTTTGACAAGATAAGTGTGTCACTGTTTTTTAAAATTCGAACACATGATGCAAAACCGATATTCAAATTGGCTATATTACCAAGCATAATTCTACCTTTCAACGTCAAAAGCAGAATTTCCCCACGGTGTACAGAGACCATTCATAAATTGAGTGATTTCAGTATCCTACCAATAATGTAGATCTATAGGACTAAATATAGTGACCGATTCAGGAACTAAAATGACCAAAACAACTATTAAGCGGACGTTTTGTTTAGACCAAATTTGACTGATAACATCCTACTATCCCATTTGATCTGGAAAACTGCTTTTGAATCTGGCATACAAGCGAAGTTCAGATTCATTTTTGTTTCATATTGAACTCTATTTTCCGAGGTTATATGTTTGTAAAGTCTTCTAATGTGAAATGTTTGCTAGTTATATCCAGAGCTGTTAAGCCTAGACGTTCTTAAGGACTTCACTGTCATTCTTTTTACAATCCGTTTCAATCCAGGTCTGCTTTGTACTTTTAAAGCATCTAATAGTTTCTGTATAAGAATCTGGCCGACTCCAGTAAAACACTGAATCAGCGGAAAAAAATAATTGTATCAGTTTAGAAACTATTTCATTTTGAGTACGTGGATGGACATTTTTTCCATGCAACATTTCAGGATTACGAATAGGTTAGACAGGAACACTGAAATCATAGACAAATGTGAGTTTATAATTTTATAATATTATAAATTTTCCTTATTTTTCTAGAGACTTAGACAGGTAATGTTAATCAATTACGTATAATGGAGTGAAAAACATTTGCATGTACACTATATACGCTATGTAATGTAATTAGACACTCCAGTGCAATAGAGTGTTTTGCTTCAAATTGTATTACAGATTTACTAACAGTTGAAGCGATATCTAGAAATAATAATAATATTTGGTGGCTAAAACGTAAATGCATACATCATACTATTGTCATTACTAGTTCTTCTAATGTTATATTAGGTTTAACATGGTATATGCTGAAAACTCAAACTAGAATTAAGTGATTTCGTCTAGAGGAAAAATGAACATAAAGATAAAATTCGGTCCGAATGTAGCAACATTCACTGGTCCAAATGAATATGAAATCCAGATATCTTCCTCAGTAAATAACCTGTTTAATTTTCTTATTATCTTATGATGCATATTTTAGTATGATTAATTATTGAAGCTTCTGTAGAGCAGTAAAGTATTTATTACAAATCAATAATAACATACCAAACGGTATGAACACATTTGTATAAAGATATCCGTTACATGTTATCTAGTGAAAACAAAACAGATGAGATTTAAAAATGGTTGTAATACGAAATGTAAAAACGCTAAAATAATCTGAGAAAAGGTTCTATAAGAACGTTTATATTTAACAATCTACATACAACTTGGATACTCATCAAAAGTTTAGAAGGTCTTACATGATATTAATGGCAGAAATCAATATGATGATATATTATCATCGCTTTTGCCCTGACAAATAAAGATTCTACAGCACTTGAAATTGATTTAAAGCATGATGATGTCATGGAAAACAAAATCATATTATTGCTTGAATCGTTTGTGTATTTCAGAGTGGATTTAATGTTTCTAGTCACTCTCTTTAAATAACACATGTGATAATCTTCATATAAATATTACTAGAGAATACGTAAGAAACATAACAGATGGTATCAAATCAAAGTTCAATATGAAGCTATATTATCATAGTGTATGCCCGTACTAAAGATTCTACAGCACTTTGACAGGAACAGATTTCCAAAATTGTGATTGCTTGAGTATTTTAAAGTGCATTTCATAGTCCTAGTGGCACTCTTTTAATAATGCAATATGTGGTAATCTTCATACAAATAGTACGGAAGAATAGGTTTGGAAAAACTATAGGTTGAAATTACTTGGCATGTTAAACAATATATTGCTAAAACTCAATTATAAATTGCTACTGTCTTGTCGTGAGGATACATGTAGTAAAATGTGGAAACATATGTGTTTAGAAACTAATACTGAGTTCATCCGTAGTCAGTACCTTTTAATAAATGGGTTCATCTTAAATTATCAATACCAATCGTGGTCAGATGTTCTGTTTCTATTCTACATTTAGGATTATACTAGTTTCAGATTCTGATTAGATTTATCTTTGGATATGGCACCTGTGATTGAAATAAACATATATTAAATACAAATATGACAAAAAGACTGTAATCTATTGAAACTGAAAACTCAGAATAATATATATATATTTGTATTGATATCAGATCTGGTCAGGGCCTGAGGATATTCAATTCATCTGATACAGCTATCCAAAGCGATGATGGTGATGAAAGGAAATATGAGGAACCGGACATGGAATTGACTGCATTCTTGAAACCTATTTGTAATTATTTAATATTCTGTCTTCATTATATTTCTCTCTCCCCTTTATATATACATAGACATATACATAAATTAATCATATAATTACTTTCAAAAATACTTATACAATGAACAAAACAGTTATGAATTTATATATGTATTAATATACGTTTTATTTAGTCCGTGACGGATTCTTTTCTATTATTTTACAATCACAACTTCCTTATAATTATAAATCCTTTTAGTGAAGCATATTAATTGCTGTATGATACCCAATCGAAATCAATAAGAACAGATGTTTAGTTCATTGCGAGTTATAAAATTATTATGCTAGTAATAATCTCTAATATTTAAACAACTTTCAAGTATATTGTTCATTTTATCTCGGAATATGCCTCTGTGTCTGTGCGTGTGTATGGCTGTGTGTGTGCGTGACCAGCTTTCTGTCTCTTGATGTAGTTTTATCGACGTACCAATAGAATATTTCTATTAAAAAATTCTCAGTTCTGCAGTACAGATACACTTTAGTGTCTTTAGATCGCCGCAATATGTCCTGGATATTCTTGAATGTTTCCTATCTCTGTTTTGGAAGGGTACATTTTAATTTTATAGTAAAAACGTTTCTCATTGGTAATAAATTATGAAATATTTTGAATGAGACTACTCTTGTATACTTCACCAATGTTCTTTCTTATCATGGCACAATTTGTCAATTTTTTTAATCCACGGCTGCTACTAAAATAAAATTATCAAACTCTTGATGAGTATAATTCAATTGACTTTTTGTAACTAGTATTGCAAGTAATAACTTAGAGTCATTCAATAGTCAAACGTTTGAATAAACTATACAATCAAACTGTCTAGATACTAAGGCAGAGATTGGCTCAAGGGATTTACTTTAATGACGTTACTTTTCTTTTCAGCGCAGCCTGTAAATGTCTACGAAAGGCTTCATCCATATGAAAATCAAGGAAACAATATTTATCGTTCTTTACGACCTGAGAATATAATTTAGGTATACTAAAAGCTACAATAACATTGAACTGGGAAACTAGACACTATGTTATTTATTATTATCTGGGGGAAATACCCAGTGTATTTCTGTATTACATTCGAAATGATCTATCAAAAAAAACGTTTATATCCACCTTTTTATCTATGTTTTCATTCGGACCATCATATTTGCTTGTAGTTAATTGTATCATACGTGTACGCATTGAAGGTTCAGCTACATTGAAAATCCAAGTTGACATACAATACATGGGACTTCATTATCGAAAGTAATCTCGATTTAAGATTAGATCTGGTGGACTATTCAAAATATTGTACGTTACCTAACTTTGTCGATAGGCAGCGGACGGATCAGATATACCAATCTATCTTAATGGAATTTTTCTATATTAAAAAATTCGTAACTTGATCTGAAGAGATTTTGACTGGAAATGTTTTTGTACTCTATGCACATTTTAACCCCTAAAGCGATAAATAACTCTTTTAGAGAAGAAAAAAGAACTAATGAACCAAAGAGTACAACAATATTAAAAAGTGAAGATAATGTTCACATAATAATAAATTGTATACACCTTTTATAATGTAATCGAGACTTCAATACGAATGTGTAATCGTCGTGTCCATAATGCACTTCTACACTGAAACTATTTTCTTGTCTACATTATCGGATGATCAAAATTCATATAGCCATTTCAGTTTAAATTGTCAAGAAAACATATTTGCAAAACATCAAATGCGGGAGAAACCCAAAATGATTACAACATGGCAATCATGGAATTTTTTCAGGTCAAGAAAAAGAACTCGTGCAATATGGCATATTGTTTACAAAAGTTGTTCTCACAACAATCAATCAATATGCATGATATATATGGTGTTATCAAATGAGACAATTGTCTTGCATAAAGGTGAGTGGAACTTCATTTACTGTTAAAATCACTTAGCTTTGTTTTTGCTTTTGTTTGTTTGCTTTGTTCACACTTATCCTTGCATGTGTTTATTGTTGTCATTACAGGTAATGTTTGTAAAAATGTGAAACCTTTCTCATGTAAATAGGTCAGGTTCGAAGATTCGTAATAAAGTATTAACAATTTGTGGCAGCATTTTATGCAAAATTCATTACTACTGAGGATATTTATCCTTCTTTCTGCAATTTAATGGCAACGTATCATATGCCAAAACAGATATTATCTATTTAAAGTATTAAACCACATACTGTTGATAACAATAAAGTTAAGTTATATTAACCGTTTCGTTAGAGAAAACGCATTTCGTTCTTTGATTTAGGTATATAATTCTCATAACAGTTACAATAGATAAACTTTGCTATACCATCTAGGCAATCGTCTACTATAATGTCACGTGATACTTTGTAAAACTTTATTCGTTGGACATAAGTCATATAATTATCACCTTTTCGTTTTCTCAAAGCTATATATATATATATATATATATATATATATATATATCTGTTTCTCATTTTTATTTCCCTAATTAGTCAAAGATCACTTATGTTTATCGATATATGTCAAGACGAACAATAACTGCTGAAATGTTTCAGAATGAACTACGTTTAACTCTTAATTCTCCGATTATCTATACCTTTAAAGGTATTTGGTGACCAAACTAATGCAAGGACCTGTGTTGATTAAATCAGTAATTATCTGATTCTCATTAAATCAATTTACAATAAACTTAACAACTTATGTTGATTGTGAGGTGGGTTTGGGGCAATAATCATATTTCAGAAATAGTAAGAAAATCATAATGATCGAAACCTTGTCGTTATATATCAAGAAGCGACATAAAGCAAAGTAATAAATATAATCGGGAATAAGATTCTCGTCTCTGATGTAAAGTATATTATATCATTTCTTTTATTTCTTTGAGATCCATTACTGCACACGACCTTTTCCTAAAACATCAGCTTTTCTACACCAATTTCATTCAAAGTTCACAACATTTTCTAAGTACATGAATGATATAACTAAAGAGTTTACTTAGTGTGGTTTGAAAATTGGTAGCGAGTGCTTACTTCATTTTAATATTAAATATTCACAGCTCAAACATACGAAACATATTAAACAAGTATTAAAGACGGTTGTCGATATTGATTCTCAGACAACATTAGCCTCTAGCCTCTGATTACACAATGGCCATGGTACTTATGAACTCTAGTGAGCTAGGAAGACAGTAGCGTCACAAGTTGTGATAGGTGGATCCTTTTCATCACCATATTTTATTTGTGTGAATCAGTGGTTTGATACGTAGATGGTAGATCATCACTGTGTAGTATTCATTATCTTAATCATATTATTAATAAACACAAAATTCACTAAAATGATTTCAATTTCCTCGATATAGTCTCGCCCCAACCCGAATCATCCTCTTACAAACCTGCACTTTGTAAATTGTGACAACTTGTGTTACTTGCTACAGTATATATATATATATATATATATATATATATATATATATATATATATATATATATATATATATATATATATATAAATATATACATATATATGCATATATATATATATATATATCTATATATATATATACATACATACATACATACATACATACATACATACATACATACATACATACATATCTATGATACAAGAAAGTAATATTCTTATTCTGCATATGACAATTTTAATGATTGACCTGAGACATAATAAATAATTCATACATTCTTCTGAATCAAGCAGTATCATGCATTCCATTTCTTCGACAGCATCACATTATTAGGTCACTTCATCCTCTGAGGCAAAATACACCAATAAAGGTTAATGCCCTGACACAGCGAATTTGAAACATTTAACACATTTAAAATCGGTGTCTCCTTCTTGCCTTTGCATCCGCAGTTACATTTTTTTTGTTTATGAGTTTTGTTTTCTTAATTAATTTCTTTTAGTATCCTCGAACGTGATTATTAATCTCTACTGATCAAATTACATATGTACTTTCATTTCTTCATAATATAATATGTCTTTTCTTCATCGCAAAGCGGATACATTTTGTATATTTATATTTTGTATTAGTTACTCTTTCTTACCTCCAGGATTAAATGTCAGAATAAGAGTATCTCGGACTTGGCCTTGACCTTGTCCACAATCACTTCCACTGAGTTCCTGACTAGCAACACTGATGTTTTCATTTTGTAAACAATAGTAAATAGCTAATAGCTTGTTCAATAATGTGGGTTAAATATTAGGATCATTACCAATAGACCTAATCATATTTATATCGGTCTCCTTCTAGGACATTGGTATTCCCCATAAGGATTCATAGGTTATCTAATATTTACAACATAAATCTTCCCGTAACTTTAGAAGCAGATTATATTTTGTTAAAAAACGAAGAATTGTCTAGAATGGGAAGTTACATTAACTCATAATATTTCTAAAAAAACGCAATTTTGACCAAGCTCAAAAAGAGGGATTTATATTTTCTTTTTATTTGAGACATTATTGAATCATGCGATTAAATCTGAACCAGAAATCAGTCTTAATTTTGTGCGCATAATTCCATATGGATTTATTTACTTAATCGAAACATTAGTCACTGGAAAAACAAAGTGCTCTTAAATAATATTCTTGGACAGAACATTACCTTGGAATTTTTGTGAATTCTGGTAAGGATATAATTAATTATATTATTATGTTTATTAATTCCCTTTTAAATTTCACTTTCTAATTTACGCAATGAAAATATTTCTTAAATTTTACAAAACTTGTTCATTTTTCCTCTTTTCTATTACCTACTTTCAAACCATAAAGTCGTAATAGATGTTTGATGTTAAATATGCTTTTAAATCTCCTGCCTTTGTTTGAGATCTAGTATTTCATGTTTTCACCTACTTTATGGAACTATGTCCGTAGACTGACTCACACGATGTGGAAATGTATTTTTCATCGTGCGATAAGTATGTTCTTTAACAATGAACATTAGTGAAAACTTAAGTCAGTCAGGTTTCACAACCTTACTGCTAAATGTATAGAAAGTACAATTTGTATTATGATGTGTGTGAAAGTAAATGCAAATACCAAAGAAGAAATTTTAAAGAAAATGACGCTTTTATTACAATTTTTATAGAAAGGTGTTTTCCAAAATGTAACGCAGATAGTACAGTATATTCAGTTCAAAGAAGAACAATATATTGTTTATAATTGACTCTCACTTCACTAAGAACAATCTTCACTTCGTTTATTTACGAATTATACAACTTTACCATGGGTAAATTGATGACACACATTCGGCAAGCAGCACACTCCGGTAGCAGTGTCTTGTCAGCAATTATCACATCATAAAATTTGTAATTAGTACTAGATGCATTATTGCACAACAACAGGTATTCCAATGAAAAATAATGAAACAGATATACTGTAATAAAGTCAAGTTGGAAAGTCTGCAAAACAGAGTCAATGTTTTGATCCTAGTCAATATATGAGTACAGTAGGGTCAATGATTAACGCATGAATTTATTAGAAATACGATTAAATCACCGTTCTGGGACGGTTTAGGTTTTGCTTAGGCAGAAAGGTCTCCATAACGTCTTTTGAATAAAAGAGTCTTCCTATTTGCAATTTCATGACGCAATTAGATCTAATAATATGTTCATACGATGATGTATTCATATTGTGTAAGATGTCGCACGAACATACGTACCGCATATAGAGGTCAGGTTGAAATAAATTATGAACGAGCAGCAATTAATATAACTAATGTTCAATTTGGAGCAAAAGAAGTTCACTTTTTTAAAATTCGGTGTCGTTGAAATCGCTCCTCCATGAACTAAGTTGTTAGGGAGGGAAACCATGGTGTATATATCTGGGTGAAACACGCCTTCCTGTATAGGATAACTGTGGGCCTGGTACTTGGTTAGATATACAACGTGATTCCAATGACCAATCACAAACTGGTGATATACCCCTTCCTTGCGTTGATGCTGCATTGATCCGATCACATGAACGGGACAACGCTGAGATAACGTATCGTAAGATGGATCACTCACAATAAACTGATTTGAACAATGGATGCAAGAATGCCGTACATATTTTCAAAATATACTACATTGATCGTCGACACTGGGTAGGTGAAGCCTCCGTTTAATCAGTGTAGCAAATTGCACTCAAGGGATAGTTCGGGCATGGTTTGCCACACAAGATCTGTGGTAAATTTATATATAAGTAGCGTTAATGATTTCACGTGATTTGTTTAATAACCAAACACCTAATGAAATTCATCAGGCTGATTTGGTGTTTTTTGTCCGTGATCGACAGTGTATATTAAACATACATAAGTACTCAACAACCGTTGTGAAGTCAGCATATATAACAAAGCCTAGATTTTGACATCAACACATTCTAAAATTATTGCAGATTCACATGGCTACTACTGTTGCAGGTGGATCCTGGCACATAATTTCTCGAATTTATTCCTCTGATCTTGATTAGATTAGTACATTTATTACATGTCAATGTTCATCCTGACCTAGCTGTTGTGAAACGATTTAATCATACTCTTGCAGAATATTTGTTTGGTCTTCACCACGAACATATATTATTGATAAGGAAAGAGCAGTCTCAAGAATAGATTTGTGTTGATCAGTAACAAACATAAGTTGATTTACACAGTACGATGACCAAACTCGTAAGTGCTGATTCTTCGCGTGGTACCAAGCGCGTCAAACATTCCTTGATGCATCGTTATACACCGACACTATGTTTCTGGCACCATATAACGTTCTCCATGTTTACGAATTCACGTCACTCTTAACGATTTTCTGCGTACAGTTCGTATTTGAGATACCTTTGCACAATCATATATGGACCATCTTTGTACATTTTAATATTTTTGGAGCCACCGATCACATTCAAGTACATTTGCGGTCGCACTTACATATACTCTTTAATTTGTTTACCCTAGTGTCCGTCATTCAACTTAACAACAACCCAGTTATTGATGTATTTAAACAACCGCTGTGGGGTTTTTCGGATACTCTATGGTATCAGATTCGTCGAACACACTCGGTATGCGTGGTGATATGCATCAGTGTCGGTAAAAAGCTTTAACCAGATCCTCTTAAAGGGGTTTGATTTTATCATAGTTAAGTCGTAAAATGTTTATAAGAACAACATTTTAACGACTTTCATTTTTCTCTCATCATGCCATAAAACGGCAAATTCACAGTATTAGCAGCTTTTCTTTAAAGTGCTACAAACAATTGTGTGATACGTAGAAATATACATGCAAACTTCAGTTCTGTTTCTTTGCCATTTAAATATCATAGTGTGTAGGGGGTTATACACTACTATAATCTAGAACTCTTTTTTAAAACATCCACATACAAATATTCTATGCTTTGATCATTATGTAAGATGTCAATATATCTTGCTTCAAGTTTTTGCAAATGAAAGGTAAATAGTCCAATAAGGAGAAACGATAGATATCTGGGAGTGCTGCCATTCAATTTCGCTTTATGTCAAAAGTGTATTTAAATTAATATTGACTACTAATGCTAGGATACAAAACTACTAGACAAGAATTAGTCTTATTCAAATACTCTTAGAATGGCTAAAGATAAACCGAAATCAATAAATTCTCACAAGTATAATTATAGCATGAACTAAAAAGTGTATTCATCATGTTAGTACTCTTAACAATTAGGTTCACGGATGTGCTGGAAAGAAACAATGTCTTTTTTTGTGTCCACGTTGTCGAGTTTGACCACATGTTTTACAATCAAATATATGACAAACAAACCAAAAGGATTCAATGACGACTGATCAAGAAAACAAATGGGACCCATATGTAGACTGTATCTGTTTTTGTCACTTTTAATACCATCAGGAGACACAAATATTAAATTGAACCTTTTTTGTGGCTCAGTGTACGTGCGACAAATGTATTCAAAACTGCCAACATTGTGGCGTGTTTCAAGGATGACGTACTTTACTCATTCTAACTTTTCTGTTAGATTTTAGACCACATCCCCAAAGAAACGTTAAAGGAATAAGGGGAAATTATATTATCTCTCACACGCCTCAATAAAACAAAATTAATGGTATGTAGCCTGTTGAGTACAACCATTTTGACCTCTAAAAGTCCTTGAAAGGGTAGCTTAAAGTTAATGTCTCATTATCCTTCAATGCCACTTAAAACTATACCAAACGGCCGCCTACTTTTATATCTTCTTCCACTCCATTATTAATATTATGGGAATCATGAGTAAAATATATAGGAGAATCGTTTTGCTTTAGGAAAAGCTGATATTGAGAGGGTAACAACGTTATCAAACAGTGATACTGAATTTAACTTTAATTATGCCACGGATCAACGGTTATACAAAGTGGCTTTGTGCAATTATTTCTATGTATAAACGTGCACAATTTGTTTTATACTCTTTTTGTTTTTTTATTCATGAGATTAGTGGATATTAGTCACGCCAAATGGAATCATGGTTGCTAAAGTGGCAATAAGAAATAGCGAAAGGTTTTTTCTTCATAAGGCATTTAAATTATATTGCATACCCTTCTTATACATAATATTCTCCGTCGTCAGTAAATCACTATATCTGACATCTTAAAATTAACATTTGAAACAGCTAGTCTTGATTAGTGATCAAATTTCGTGTCATAGACCAGAAACACCTATACATGATACAACAAAACTCGTTTGAGTTAGAAGTCATACAGATTAAAACCTATTATAATTCTCGACAAAATATATCGAACACGTTTTGTAATAAAGTCACATCGAATTCAGAATGGCCGCTGAAACTAAATTTCCAGTTTAGCTATATAAATGATTGATTATATTATACAAAACTCCTCTTTGGTTCTAACGTTACATACTCGACTACTGATGTTTTTGCTTCCAGAAAATACATACAGTAGTATCCTTGTGAACAAGCAATTGTGTTTCTAAAGAGAAGTCGCAGATTCAAATAACAAATTCATTGTAATAATTTCATGGAAATATGAAACTTGCTTAGCCATGAATTTCCTCACTGTGTGTACGTATGTATATGTGAGTACAGTCATATCTAAGTAACCAGACAAAACTAAGTAACCAGACAAAACTACGAGTAATTTTGCTCACACCTTTAGCATTTGTAAGTGTAAATGTGATTCAAATTTGACAATTCTTCAACAAGATTGATGTCAAGTGTTCTTTTGAATTGATGAACGTTTTCGTGCTTGTGAAAAAATCTCGGCGGTAGGGTAGGGTATGTTTGTTTGATTTACATCCAAAATACATCGAACATTTAAGAAACCTTAGCCTTAAACAAAATTGAAAGACGAACCTCCGACTGATTACTTATTATGTTCAAAAGTGTCGACTCTTGTGTTAGTATGTACAACAGGCAATGCCTTAAAGAAAACAAGAACGTAAACTGAATGAAATAATTTCGTAACTTTTCTCCATGTTACGAATGTAATAAAAGCCTAGACAACATCATATCTACTAATAAATCATTGATTAAGCAACGTAGGAATGCGAGAAATCATGCCAGCATTTTGTCGTGGGTAGGTGGTGCTTCATTCTCGAGGGCTTATCATCCACTATGTGTTCCAAAATGGCATTAAACCCACAAACCAAATACGTATTTTACTTATTTCTTATACAGAGGTTTTGCAATGTTTTCTCCAGCTCAGCAATAATGCATTTTCTTTTACTATTTACCACTTTGAAACATAATATCTGAAATTTGAGGTAGACGTAAACGTGAGTTAATCATTGGTGATAAGCTTGAAGTTGTGTTTTCTGAACGACTGAAACGGAAAGGAAAATCAAGAAGAAAAGAAAAGAAGAATGCGGAAGGATTTGAATGTGTAGAAGATTGTATTTGCAGATCACTGACATCTCATCTCTTCTCTCTGTCTCGATCTCGTGCAATATAGTCATGTGAGAAAGCTTGACAGTAGCTTCTCATGGGTCAGACGATCTTCCTTACGCGTTTGACACACTCGTCCTAAATCAGATATAATGGCAAACATGAATAGATGTGCTGAAAAAGAGCTTGAACACACACTGCAATTAAAGTTATGTATTTATTTCAAATGCATAGCTGAAAGAAAATAATTTGTTTCCTCAACAGTTTAAATGTTTCTTAAACTAATTACCATTTTCGATATTAGTGTTCAAAATTGATATTTAGAATTTGAGATAGATGAAACGGTGACGTAATCATTTGGTATTATTCTTGATTATGTACAGTCCGACCAGATTATCGGAACAGGAAATGTAAACAATAACACAGAAGAAATTCGATACAACGCATATCGAGGTTAGATGTCAGTGACCTGTAAGGTTGAGCGACTTACATTACTAAGCCATCCACGGCTACTATATCAAGACAAACGTTTAATAATTAGATCGATGCTATTAGGCAAAAAAAGAGAAAGAAAATAAATACATATTAAGTAATATTATTATTTATTATTCAAACAAATACATTTACCTGACTGGACTAGCAACACCTGGCAATCTCTCCTTTACACCAGCCCACAAATGCGCCACATTCAAGCGTGATTCATTTTGTTATATCCTCCAAAAGAGTATAGCCGTGTTGTTAGTCATACACACTTTGATTTTATCTGTTCTTCTGCATCCCCCGTTGCTGGTTTCAATTACATTCTTTGTTCTTGATGTTCTGTATCATCTATAAAGGTATATAGAGTTGCCATTTCCAACATGCATACATTCACTGAGGTGTATTGGCAGTTGTGAATCCATTTCTCTCTTATGAGAAGTTTGATTTATTCTTTATAACAGACCGGAAAAGGAAAATGAATAGTAAGAAACATATTTACCTTACCATAGAGGGCTCCGTTAATATTTTACCATCCATGGCAGATCGACACGAAAATCAAAAGAGCTAATCCATCATTTTGCCATAGAGATCTTTCGTTTATGAAATTAAATCTATTTGAGGTTATATCCATCACTGCCTCATGCGCCTTGTGCCAATGGATGGATGCCATGAAGGCAGAATTATAACGTATTTTTATTCTACCTCTAGCTGTTTGCTCAACAAGCCGTAAGCATTTTCCCTCTTAGAGCTATTGTTGAGGAAAATGACGTTTTCAGACGTAGCTCTCTCCATTTAAAGCTCAGTATTTTCATTGTTCACTGTTATCGATCGGCATAACATTTCCAGATACTAATCTTTATTATCCACTACCTCTGATTATCAGACTTTGTAGATATGTCATTGACGAAACCCTTCATCCTTTGAGTCGACAAATCAAAGGTCTATACCAGTGTGAGGGAAAAAAGAAAAAAATGTTTCTGAAAAGCAACTAAATCTATTTAATCCACTCCTTCGTAATAAAAGGCAAAGACCCACCTAAGTGCGTTTCTTGCAATTAGCACTTCGTTATTAAACACTATGATAGGTTTTATTTCACTCTAAACGCTGCAACTACCAAAAATTTTCAAAACATAAAGAAACGTTCTTATAGGTAAAAGTGTCAAATTGTTTTAAATTTCTTGCAGAAAGTCAACATATGTTAAAAGATTATTTTGTTTGCAACGCGATTTATTTATAAACATTATAAAAGTATTTTGTTTGTACTTTTAATCACTTTTAATCACCCTAATATTGTACCTCTTTTCAGTTTAGAAAGAACATTTGAATGGAAACTATCGAAGATTTCCAATATATAGTTTTGTTTTTGCATTTTTAACACTCTTTTATAATAAACATCTCGAACTATTAATTTCCCTCATGTAAACATTTGGTGGCGTTAAATATCCTTAAACTTATCTTATGCCCTAATGCTTACAATCAGTCAATCATCATCGTTTTTTTGTTTACTTTGCAGTGAATGAATTTGGACTTTTCTAATCAGACGATGACCCTATTAAGGGTGTCTGGCTGGATCCTTGCCTCACACTGGAACACTACTTCCCGCGCAAATTGGTAAATATGCATTTCTTGATGTTTCGTTTGCGTTGGTTTCAATTCATTATTTACTGCATTTTTCTACACTTGAGAAACCAAGGGAGATACATTCTTTAGGACGATATGGCTTTGTCTACTAGTGCAAATCGATAATAAACTAGGTTCCCAGCCAAAGTCGATCCGCTGACTATTTCATGAGGTACAAATTAATAAATAAATATTGTTTAATGTTCTTCTGCTCATGGAAATGTTAAATGCATTTTTTAATATTTCTATGATATTGCGAACAATTTCTGAATATTATCTGTTTGAAAAAGTTTTTTTTTTCAAGGAAGATTTATAATAACATTATATTATTACAGATATTTTTAAAGTTGATTTAAGTTCTGATTATTTTAATTATAACCAACTTATAACGAAATTGAAGTTTGAGAATTTTTCTTGTTCAACACATAGAATTATAGATTAAAATTTATTCTGCATTTAATTGAATCAACTGCTTAAAACCAGTCATTGTATTATATATTATGTTATTATCATGTGTGGCATGATGGCTTTATTTTGCACGTATCAGACACAGGACAACTTTTACATCTATGACTGAAATTATTAGAAACATGTTTTTTTCTTCTCTATGATATAATGCACATGTGTCAAAATTTAGCACGATCGACTTTTCCTGTTGTAAGATTGCTATCAGGGAAGAAGCTGATTCATCTGTCATCATATAATTTATTTGTTTTTCAAACACATCTAAGTGTAAGGAAATTAAATGTTGTTGAAGAGAACTATTAGTTTGTAATGCAAAACGTCTTACATATAGTATTAAAAAATCAAAAGCAAAACAAATGTACAGTAAACTAAATTACTTAAGTAGGAATAATATTAAAACAATTGGCATCAATGACAGACATGATTGCATTGATACAGAATTATAGTGAGGTCTAAAGCTTTTATATATACCATATATAAATGCATAAAAGTCCCATTCAACTGAACAATCATATATGAGCTTATGTCAAATTCAACTGTATTAAACAAAATATTCCATTGTATAATACACCAGTGTGTTAGAGTATGTGCAATTGTTCTGTATTAATCATTGGAACAAAGAAGATATAAGCAAACGGCATAATGCACAACGTGTAATGGTTAATGCAGTTTGTTCATCCTTGGAACAAAGAAAAAAGAGTTTCGACCCAAAAAGCATAATGTGACAGCAGGTTAAGGTCTATGCATCGTATTAGGAGTTATTAGTTGAGTAACCAAACTCGACTGAGATCTTATATCGCACAGTGTGACAGTGAATCAGGATCTGTGTTGTTTTGTAGTTTGTTCTGATGAAGATAAACGCATATACAGTGCTTATATATTGCAGTTAACATACTTGGATAATGTATGCTTGTGCAAGCCTCAAGGAAATAACAACATATGCATATCTTACACACTGGAATTTGAGTTATGGTCCCTGTAATAATCAAGACATGGTGGTTCTCAGAACGTAGTGGTGTGGACACTAGTATTTTGGAATGCAACAATGGACGTGTTGCGAATGATATCTAGACTTGTAACAATATCAAGAAAGTGTAATATTTTTGTCTTACAAATTTTCATGGTTGATAGTAAACAAATTGATATGGATGGGAAACATACAATCACTATAGTTTAATTTAATCCCAATCTATTTTGTTTCAGTTATTATCTGCTTGGGTCGAATTGAAGTTCTTTCTCGACACGTGTTTAAATAGTATTCTTAAGTTTTGATTGGCTTGTTTCAAGGCCAATTCTTAATTGTCAATCATAACTACCAGTAGCTTCTTTTCTTCCCGACATGTCGGACGTATTGGCATCCAACATCAAAACACACCAATACTTTATGATAAAGTCGCTTTTAAGTGTACTGCAATGTATTCAAATTGTACATGGTGAAACAGTTTGGGAGAAAACTTTTCATTATGATATGTGTAATCAGGGAATGAAAGTGGCAACGAAGGAAATTAAATGAATATTCATGGAGGCAGATACAAAAACGCATGTGATCTTAGTTACCCCCCTTTCTAAGGTCTTGCAAGTATTTTCTTTTTTCCCTGACATAAACAAGTGACTGTGTCCAAGTAGCTGTTTTGTGTATGTTGGAAGTACAATGTGAATGATCAATCTGTTAGTTATATCCCCACTATTAATTGAACATTTGGTAGAGAAGAGTTTATAATTTTTTCTGCATGAACGAAAACGCCATAACGTCATCCGATTAAAAGTAAAAACATACACTTAATTAAACGTGTCTTTAAAACAGGCCATGGGGCGTAGTGACATAGATAAGCCCAGCTTTTGATCAGGTGAATCGGGCTGAAATGTCTTAAAATGTAAAACTAAAATAACTGGCAGTTAGTATGTTCGAAAGCATTCTTTATTGTTTAACTCTGTAACGTCATACTGGAAATAAAACAAGTATGCCGCCACAGACAGATTTTAAAGATTTCAAGATCGTTCAGTTGATGTTATGATTTATGCATTCAAATTTAAGCTTTTTTTTACATGAATCATGTCGTTTGCTAAAGACTTTAAGCACATAATGTAGATCCTAACTGACGACATAATTGGGCCCACGGTGTACACAATTATATGTGTGCTATACATTAGCTAAAATATTCATAGAATGTCAGCTGACTGGTTCAATCAGATGCAACTATATTTCAGACAAAATGGTAAACTAATTATTAATATCTGACCAATGCATTTTATATCATGTACTTTAAACATTGTCAGTCATAACTGGTGCGCATATTTCAATCATCAATTTTCTGAGGATTGGTTCATATATTGAACTAGCAAATTGATTTTATATTATCAGAATCTGGTAGAGTATAAGAAGATGGTATGGATCGTGAATGTTCGTACAATAGACGATAAAGTTTGTAAGTTCCAGGTGGATGTCAACAACACTGTAGGACAACTTATGCTGACAATCGGTTCAAGGATAGGTAATAGTATTGATCATTCTAGTCATGCATTGTATTTATTATTAGTTAGCTTTATAGTCATGCGTTGTGCGTTGCATAAGGGATTACCAAATATAATTAATCTTTATCTTCCTTTCTTCAGTTGCATCTTCTTTGAGTAAATTAAATCGATATTGACAGTTAAACTATTTTTTGGTTCTTATCCATGTGGTTTTCAAGTTTCCCGTTATATTTATAAGCCTACAATATTACTTTACCCCTGATAACCCATTCTTCTTACTAACTGCATTTTATTCCACACATCAAGAATTTGAAAGCTAAATGCTTGACAGCTTTAAATCTACTTAAGGTAGTTGCGCACACTGACTGGGGTGCTGATAAATAAAAGTCATCCTTAATTTGTATAGAACATTTATCCGCTCCAAACTAAACTATGGACGCGTTGTTTATGGTTCAGCTAGGTAGTCATATTTGAAAATACTTGACCCAATTTATCGTCAGAGAATTAGACTCGCTCCTGGAGCATTTAAGACATCTCCATGTGAAAGCCTTCTCGCGAATGAAACACTTGATCACATCGCAGCGAAATACTTCTGCACAGTACGCTCTCAAACCCTCTGAACCTTGCTTTCTCGGCTGTTTTCCAAGGAAAATGGAATATTTTATATAAAAACAACCAAATGCCATACCTTCATTTAGCATCAGAATATCATCCAGCTTTGACAATATCAAAATTAATCTCTCTACAGTTCAGAAAACGTTTGTCTCGGAAACACCACCTTTGGCTTATTAAGCAATCCACACTGATTGTTACGTTACACGATGGGAAGCAATCTGAGACAAACCATGCCATATTACAGAAATCTTATAATGAACTCATCAATGATTTTAAAAACACACTTTGTATGTTGAAACTTGAAGTCAAAGTATTATTTTCAGGAATGCTTAAATTGCCCATTCTGTACTCTTTGATGCTTTTTGCTAGTGAGCAGGTATACTATAGGGATATGATGTAAATTATACAGTGCGTTTGTGAAACAACAATTCTTCAAACAAAATGTATATTAATACTGCACACTAATATCATGATTAAGTTTTATTTAGATTAAACTGACATCTACAATTTGATTTAATTAATTATTCAATTAAATGCGTAATATATAGCAAAGAACAGGAACCAATTAGAGTCATTTCTGTTCGACAAAATATGAAAGCTTACTTTTTTGTTTGCGTTAATAATAAGAAATCATATTAAAGTCAAAAGGTGACACCAAATGTACAAGGTGTAAGAACAAGACGTTATTATTTCATATTGATTTAAATTCTGAAATTTGATTTTTGAGTTCATTCATGTTTTATGATCATACAATGTGATCGAAACTGATAAAATTCATTCTTAAAATCTTTTTCAGATACGCAAATATTCGAATGTCCAATGCTTATTGTTCTGTTTTTTACTTTTTCGGAGTGTCGTTTTCTGTGTGACTGCATATATATCATTAATTCTCGTTAAAGATAAGTGTAGTTTCGTTAGAAGAGCAGAATAGCACTCATATACATCACGTTCATTTTAATTCATTTTATAGCGTGATGAATCTGATTATTGTTCCTATCAAAGATTTATACATTAAGAGGCTTAAATTTGTCTCAATCGTATATCTGATGAACAGGAAGTGTAGTATGCATTGTGATATAATCCGATACCTTTTAAGTATTCTTAAAAAAATAAGTTTTTCTTGTTTCGTCTCTGTTCCTCCAATATATGGACGAATACACATAATAATAACTATCGTTCACCATGTCACTTAGTATTCTTCTTCAATTTATTGACGGATACATTGATGACTACCGGATTGATATCTCGTGACTGAGTAATTATCTTGAATATAATGACGAATATATTTATGACTACTAGATTTTGACGGCATAACTCAGTAATTATGAATAAGCGAAATTACTGTAATGATGTGTGTGCATCACTTTCTCACCTAAAGGTGTTTAAAGTGTACTTAAGGGATAGTTGAATATAAACAGATACTAGTTTTAATCAATTTTAACAAGTTTGGAGAAGGCATATAGACTTGAGGTTCTTCTCGTTTAAAAAGGGACAATGAATCTGATGAGATATCTTGAGGGCTGCAATCACACTGTCAATGTTTTATCAGGCTAAAAGATCACCTTCCATGAATAGTAGTGGAATTAAGATCCTTTTGATCCTCACGCAACCATAGAAAACGTAACATCACCTGCATGGAGATTCCACATCTGTAATCTGGAGCCCAACAACTCTGCCTTACTTCCGGATAGTTTCAAATCCCTAACACGATCATTCAGTTCACAATGTGTTATGAGGTTTGGTTCGGAGGAGGAGAAGGAGACAAATATGGATCATGTGACATTGATAGTTCAAGGCAAACAAATTAGTAATTTCTTACTCGCGCGACTCAACTGAGAATGCATCGGTTGCATCATGAACAAGCAGTCCACCTCCATTGGGTACTAGGCCTATAGCTGACGGAATGTTTGGACAATACACACTCCAGTTTGTCTTTTTTGACGCACCTTTCCCTATTGAAGACATCGTGCATTAGTAATAAATCTTGACATGATATTCTGGCTCTAACTAAATAAGTGGCACTTCAAAAAAGGCATTTCTAATTGTGGATCAACCGCTTGAAGAGATTTGTTGCATGTATTGGACCCAATTATTGTGCTGATCTCCAGTTTTGCAGCCAAAATAACGGTGGCAGGCTTTTCTACCCAAAGTGGTTATCCTTTTGTGCTTACAAAGTCACTTAACCACAATCATAGCAGAAGTTTTCTCTACTGTTCATACATTTTGGAGGCATCTGCTCACTTTGGCTACATCGACATGGGTCCCTTTCCAAATTCAACCACTGATATCGGGCGATTTAATTTGCAGAGTGATGTAAGCTTATTTATGGTTGCATTTTCCATAACTTCCAGAAAGACAATAAGATGCAATTCATATCATGTATGTGGCTAAACCAGCTTTATATTACATCATTCTATGTTTTTTGTAAAGAATAAGTACTGTGCAACCCCAGTCACACATATATATATATATATATATATATATATATATATATATATATATATATATATATATATATATATAGTCAAAGATGAATGTTATAAAGTTATATTTACATTGAGATACCCGAAATCCTAGTTTTAAACTAGAGTCAGACATCAGTTGTAACCGTCATTTGTGTTATTATTGTTTGAGAATTAGTAACGATTGACTATTGTACAAATTTTTCATTTACTTGCTACCAGAGAGAGAACCTGACTTTTGCCACTGTCGAAATTGAAGCGTTATTCAAGGAGAATGTGAAACAAACATTATCTGAATGAACTAGTCTTTCCAGTTTTCTTTCTATGTATATTTAGGGCGGGTTTAATTCTTCTTAATAGTCAAACTAAAAAAAATGTTCGCATTCTCTAATCAAGACATTTAGTGAAAAAGGCTATAACTCTACCATGCTAAACCTAGATTCGTTTTCGATTGATGTCCGACAAACTTCAACCTATCATATTTCCACCCAAGCGACATCTAACATGTTACCAATGAACAGATTATTACCACGAAACGTTAGAGGAACTATTGCATTTGTGTAGACTGAAAGCAAACACATAATGTTATACTATTCTAGCATATGCTTAAAATTTGCGGAAAAATACTAATTTTCTTCTTGACTTGATAAACATGAAAAATTTTTAAAAGAGGACTACTGTTTAGTTCATCAGTGACATGCTCTAAAATGGCGTGTTTGACTTCGACACTGGACGCGCTGACATTATTTTTGTAATTTCGGTATGTTTTTAAAGAGAAGAACCTTAATTAAATAACATGTTTGTACTATATTGATACAAATAATCCTTACTTAATCATTGAGTGTGTGTGTGTGTGTGTGTCAAATAAATCATTTACAGGTTGTATTTATGAATGAATATTCATGACTATTAGTAATAGGTCCAGTGAACAAATGTATTCAATGAAAGGAGACAATACAAGTATTACAATAACACATTGCTGCATTTGACAAATGTGATAATAATCTGAGGAATATTAAATCTTTCATACATATTTTTATTTTCTCTTCTTCTTCTCAATAACAGCAACTTCAAGTCTAGCACCAATTAATTATGACACTTTATCATTTAGGGCAAATTTCACATTTTTCTCGCAGTTTGATATATAAAATGGTATGAATATAAATTGATGACTATTATACATTTTTTTCTACCAGCTCTGCATTTCAAATTAATGAATTAAGGACCTTTTGCAAGTAAGTATGATGGAAATAGATACATAAGGGTAGACAAGCGAACGAATAACATAATTTTAATAAATAATAATAAATATAATACGTATCTGTAAGACTTTCTTTTACTTTTCAGTGTTCTTCCAGTTGTCTGTTTCATTATTTGTTTCGTGGAGGCTGGGTTATCCTCAAACATGACAATTTATAGTTGCAGAACAAGGTAGAAATGTGTCTTCGTTTCATGTCAAAATAGGGTATTTCATATAAAAAAAATGTTTTTAATATTTTGATTTGGGATCCTTTGTTTTTGAAAAAATATGTTCGCTGTGACTTTTACAGTTTCAGGAGGCTGGTACGTAAATACATTATTTTCAGTGACATTGTGCAATAATTTTACAACAATACCTTATGTTTAGTGACGATTTGGTTTTAGTTTCATTTCCTGTTGCTATTGTTCATCTCATTTAGACAGTCCTTCCCTGCTTGGGGTATTATTAGATTGAATAAGCTCGTTCCATTCATTGTTTCTAACGTACGTACGTTGGTTGATCTTTATGTTCTTGATTGTGATCGTCTTGAGCTAATTACCTCCACTGTACAACACTTTCCAACTAAACTGAACGTAAAACAAATCAAATCTTTTCACCGTTTGATTGTAATAACTATGCACTAGAAATATATGAATGATGCAAACTTTGATGCCATCGCAACCCCCACACTCCCCCACGGACAGGTTCATTCTTGGATTATGTACATAAAACTTCACGTCTTCCTTCTTGCGAATGCCAAAAACCCTTTCCACCCAAATATATTAAAGATACTTACTATTTGAAGGTATCTTGTTATCATTTCACAATATATTTGTTATTGTTACCAACATATTCTATAATATATAGGTGTATTGAGATCGTATGAATAAATATCTTGCTCTTCTTTTCATGGTATATAACGCATGGGCAATTTACTAGCATATTTCATTGAGTGTTTTTCTGTCTCTGTAACACACACACACACACACACACACATATATATATATATATATATATATATATATATATATATATATATATATATATATATATATATATATATATATATGTGTGTTTGTGTGTGTGTGTGTGTTCGTGTGTGTATATGTGTGTGTGTCCATTGTGTAAGAAAGCTTTTAATTTTCATTCGAACGTTCGAACCTATTAGAAATACTTTTAGTCTGTATGAAAGACAGGTATGATTATATTAGAATTTGATAAATCACATAGGAGCTAGTCTTCTGTGCCATTTCTTTTCGTCTGGCTCGATATTTGAATTAGTACTAAAGAGAGCAAGTTACTAAATGATATCCTCTATTTAACCTGATTGATATATTTCAATATTTAAAACTTCTTTCACAGCCTTAACTAAAGTTGTATTTTGCTGCGTTAAACTGACAATATATCAGCTTTGTTTCCTTCCCTTCCGAAACGTTCTGAATAGCACTCCTTCCACACATTGTTTTATTGTTACTATATGATGTGATGTTTAACTAATTGTATCGGGTTTTTTTTCAATTTATAAGACAGTGATTTAGAGACTGGATTGTTTAACATCTTTTCCTTCAAAACGGTAATATTGACTAAAGTATAACACAACTGAATTCTCTATCCAATTCTTCAGTACAATTTGACCGTTTGAGAGTCAGATCTCGATTAAAATTAATGGAGACAGTACCCAAGATAAGCCCTTTTATTGTGCTGTATGGGATTAATACTAAAAATGGTTATGTCAAGGCTGTAATGTTTAACAAAAGATACAATTACTTTCAAAATATCGTCAGATAAAGGCGTCACAGCGGCTGCTGAATTATGTGTTGGCAAAATGGAATGAATTCATACCTAAAACAGACATTATGATGTACCGATCAATATGTTATTTACTGTAAATATTTGCTGTAATATGTAGAGTCCAATCGGTTATTGATTTAATTAATGAACTTTAATATACTTCAAGTTGAGTGGAGTTTCTAAGCTATTCATGATTTCAGACCTGACCATTATATTTCGTCGATGCCATCTATTACTTCAATGTACTAAGATAATGCCTGCTATGAATTTAAATTTAAAAGTAAATTAAATTAAAATCCTTTCAAATTGGCAAAGGTACACAATCATATGAACTTTTAAATGCAATACGGGTACAACATCAAAGCAGCATAAGTGCAAGGTGTATTCTTGATTCACGTTTTCATTTCATCGTATTCTTAGAAGTAGTAATCAGTTACATGGTCTGCGCACTTAGCTCACGCTTCACATATCAGGTGGCATAAAATATTTAGATCTCCATCGATGGGTCGAATAATAATATAATATTCGTATCATAATAAATAACTAATATTTATTTAAAGCCTTGACATCGGAAATATATATTCGAAAAGATAATGTAATGGTGTTCCTCAATAAAACCTAAACAGATGGAAACAAGACGTTGGAAATCAACTTCTCGAGTTACACCAGCAAACAATTCTACATTAATGTCATACCGTACGACACAAGGACTACATATATTTCCAGACATTATACTGGTCGAATACAAATGATTAAAACGAGCCAAAATAATGTCAGTGTTCTGGTACTTTACATGGTCGGCCTAAAGTTGACAAAATTTTAACATAATACGTTGTGGGTCAACAAAAACTGTAAATGTGATGGAATACCTTATGCACAAGGGGTGGCATTCAAAAATGAACATGAAATAAATGGACATTCTGTCTTACCATTTGAAAATTAAGATTTCATGAGAAGGGCGAATATACGACCTGGGATAACATGGGATTCCTCTCTCTCTCTCTCTCTCTCTCTCTCTCTCTCTCTTGAACATATCAGTCTAAATCGAAAGAGCATAACGTTTCTATATTGTCAAGTCCACAGTAAATAACCTACATAACTCTTTCGCCGCGGATGTAACAATCGGTGTAAGCCCCAATGTTATCTAGGGTTTACGTACACCTACAATTGACCAGCATCTAAAGAAGTGGGCATACAGCTATTAAAATCTCAACTAAAATGTTATACATTAAAACTAGAATACATAAGGCATCCACGCTCCAAATACAGCCATATATTATCATCAAATAATTCAAACATGCATTCTATAACAAAGATATACTAAGTGAATGTATAATCTGATGAGGTCGATTTCATTTATAAAGTTGTGACTAACAGACTGAAGAATATAATGTCGCAATGATGGACGAAATTACGTGCCACAATATAATGGATGGAAATGATATAACCAAGATGCCATTAATGCAATCAATGTGGGATCATGTAAACATATCATGAAAATGAATTCCACTTGATACCAATATTCACACAATATATTGTTTTTGAATATAATTAATTTAAAAAAAACACGGAAATTAATGCAGTTAACAATACAGATGCAAATCTACTGAAACTGTAAATGAAAAGAAGCGAAGGTTTTATTTATTAAACAATAAACTTCAGCTACAAATTGAAATTGAAATAACACATTTATAATAAAACAAGCGCTATTATCTCCTATTATAAACAATGCTCAATACACATGCACTTCATCAACAAATTATCATGTTGGACGACTACAAAACCTATGAAACGTTCTGCAAGAATTACATGTAATACATCTTGCTGATATTTCTTTAGTTTCTTGCTTTGTATTCGTGGGTAATGTTTTTTTTCTTCTTAAGACATTATATATTTCTTTAAAATACAGTGATACAAAAATGAATTATCCTGATTATCAATTAAATTACTACCATGACCCTATTTATATCTGCATGCATTAAATGAGAACGAATATTGTACTATAATCTTGATAATGCAAAATGGTAATAAATTAACACATAACAAATGAAAAACAAAATGTTTTATTGGTGAATGTAACTTCTGCCGATTTAAGTCAAAATGACTTCCAAGGCTCGACCCGTTATTTGTCAAGGGATGGTCTTATTTCCATTATGAATTTTCACTGAATATATAAGTTCAATAAACACATGTTCTTCAAAACCAGATATTTGTCCAAGTAATGATTTACGTATTTCTAATAGACTGATGTAGTTGTTTGAGACAAACAAACAAGATCCTTCACAGTACATATTTAGCATCACTTAAGAAAACAACAAAAATGGTTATAACGCAATCACAAGCAAATTCATATAAAGCAATTCTGTGTTAACTATTATATAAATTTGAACATGTGAGGAATTACCGACTTCGTTCTGTTTTGCAACTGAAAGGTCATTATTCAAAACTGAAGATACTCCGTCATCCTTTCTACCATATTTACCTCATTGAAAAGTTAGTGTATTGTTTGACACGTCATCAAAAGAGTTTGATTACAAAATGCAATCAAAGTGTTGACCTAATTCCGTTTGGGTCAAATAACATATAAACATTAAATTCTGCTTTCTACATTAAAAACGTACTTGCTGGCATCTCAAATTTGCTTTTAACGTAAGACATAAAATTTGAAATCATATCATAATCTCATATATTAATATATTCAACCTTGTTTTTTCATATAAAGCACGTAAACACAGTAAAATATTTATAAATAGTCTGTCTTTGGGAAGACGTATAAGGACATTAAAAAGAGATTATACTGTCAGCTAGAAAAGATTTCAAATAAAACTTGAATTCTGTTTATACAATAATTTCGCGAAATAGGTATAACATTTTTGTAAAAAAAAAACATTCTTATAGTGACCTAAAGATTATCAGATCATCTACATCTTCATACACAGATGCCTCCACAATTTAATTAAACTATTTATTAAATTAACGTGAAAGTGTTCTGATGAGAATCTCAGAAGGAACGTACATGGAGGCTCTGATCGTGGCACTCTAAGGGTGATCGAAACAGTTGTGTTTTCAACTCTTTGAAGTTTCTGGAGTAGATATTGAGGCGAACCCGCCATAACTGAGTTACAATAGTCCAGCCTTGAAAATATTAATGAACACACAATTGGTTTAGTTGCATATGGATCAATTAAAATAACTGATTGCACATGAAGATATTTACAAAACAAAGATGCCTATCATTGTAGCATATACTCAGCTTAAATTTGCATAACGCAGTAACTACATTGAAACCAGATAATGAAATGAATCTACTAGAGGAGGATTAACTGTAAAACAAGTAGTCCTTATATTTGCACATGTAGTTTTGCCTGATTGGATGGCGGATAAATGTAAACTTTATATACATTAGTTGCAATGAAATAGTAACATCATCACTCTCATTCAGTCTCTTGAAAGTTGTTAAGAATTATCACGCTAAATACCATTTTTAACATATGATGAATACAACATTAAATAACAGTACAGATTTCACACAAATGTTTATCTATTCATTACTCTTAGAAGTTATATGTTGTAATCTCTATCACAACACACTTTATTTAGATCGATCACCCCCTATTTTCCAAACCTGATATGTCTGGTTCCTGATTATGACCACCACACTGAATTGGACATGACTCAAACTCGACAGGGCTGAGGTGTGACTGAAAATATTTTGGAAACGATCCATCAGCGTTTATACATATTGAGAATACAAACTCCATGTATGTATGTGATACAAAAGACTTTAAAGCTAAATCATAATGCCATGGTAACTTGAACGTTTAAAATATGTAATTACATCAGGAATGCATCTTTTAATTCCACATAAGAAATAGATTCCCCAGTGGTTGTAAATGTTGTCATGTAAAATTAGTAACCAAAGTTATGTAAGCTGTGTGTAGTATTTTTAATTCGATATTTTCAGACGCAACGTTTCATCTATGCAGCTTATGTGTAATGATATAGCTGCGAAAGACAGCCCATATACCTATCGAGCTATTCAGTAACGTTTTGATAGAGCGAATAAAGGCTTTAAAGTAGATTTTGTTTGCACATTATAAATGCGTGATGACGACAAAATAGACGACATTCGAGATACGTGGTGTCACAGATGGTTTAAATTTAAATGTGATGAATTTGAATTCTCTATAGTATCTGGAAACCATTAACAAATGATATAGGGGATGGAGGGTAAAGGACTACAAAAAGGTTAAACAGTTTAAACGTGCATTTTAGGGTAAAATATATCGTTCTTCAAATGAAATTTCAATTCACTAACTTGTGTAAAACACTTAAGAGACGTGATACACTCTATTAGAATCTATACAATTTATCAAACACGTTTCATTGCATATCAATACTTGTTTTGCATGACAATAAATAAGTACCCCCATTTTTGCCTGCCTTGTTTAAGTATGTACAGAGTTTAGTCAGCTATGTTGTCTGTATGGCACGTCTTCCTTCTCTTCACCCTCTGGTTCTTGCTCCACGGCTTGTTATCTCTCTCTCTCTCTCTCTCTCTCTCTCTCTCTCTCTCTCTCTCTCTCTCTCTCTCTCTCTTCTAATAGACAATAATAAATTCAAATACCAACGTATTTGATTTGATGGAAGTTTTGGACCTTGATTCTCTTCTCCAGTCTATATATATATTATCTTATAATTACATGAGTGTCATCATAAGTGCATATTCTCGGTGTACTGTTTCCACCCGATGCTGCATATTAAGCTGGTAAAATGTACAATTTCAATTAAATAGATGACATAATTAATTTCGTAGGTATTAAGGCTGTGGATCTTTTGTCTCCATACTATCTGTCCAGGTGTTGTTGTATTTGATAATGCCATGAATCATCACAAATATATAGGCCAGACGTAAACATTTTCATTGAACGTTGAACAAGAATAAAATACAATAAGAACCTTTCATCTCAAACGGCATTACTTTATACTGATATAGTCCATCTGGAATAAATATTACAGATCTGTTATGTACCCATTCTGTCAGTCTAATTTGTCAGAATTCTTCCAAAAGTTCAAATATCGTGCCTTTCGCAATTTAAAGTTTGCCGATGCAGTCATTGGTTATGGCAGTTGGAAACGTATCTGTAGTCACACTCTATAGCTTTCTATAATCGGTGCTCATGCGGAAAATAGTATGTGATTTAGGTACTAGAACACATGGTGAATTCAAGGCAGTTTTACTCGGTTATATGAAATCATTCTCCTGAAAATACTGACTATCTGTTTGCAAGTCTTCTTGTTTAAGATTTTTCATCATGTAGGGATGCTGTTTAACAGGGGTAAGGAATATACAATTTCAACGTCATGGTAGATTTTATTTGCTCACGTGGGAATTTCTGAAAACATGTGCCATTCTTGAAATAATATCCGTGTTAGTTATGTGTTTATTTGTTGTAAATGTTAATATTTGTAGTCCAGATTATTCAGTAGATCTGAATTCACAAAGATTTGTTCAACTAAAGTCATTACTGTCTGATTTCAGTCCATCGCTTGAAATCTTCACTGTATGGGACAGATTCAACTAAATTGATTTCATGATTAAATAGGATTCTCTTTATCAACAAACTATTTTAACATATGTTTGTTTGGGTTTTCTCATCCCATGAGTATTAATGATATACATTTAAAACTTTCTATTCAACTGTGTATGGACCACAATATTTAACCTAAAATGGATTTTGGCAAGAAAGCCAACATTCTTTCACCAGATTGAAAACTCGTTTCCTTTGTAGTTTTGTCATACCTTAATTTAAATCGTTTACTGAGCAGATTGTATATTTGTTCTTTCAACTTCAGAAGCCTTTAACAATTTATATTTGAAATTAAAAACATAGTCAAGACGAATACTTTTGAATTAAATCATTTCTTGAAATAAGTTTTTCTTTCAACAACTTAATTTGTCTGCTATGGATCAAATTCTAGTTCACATTGACTAAATCCTAAAGATTCTTGACAGTAAAATAACACTTTAGACCCAACATTTTCAGGTATAAAACAATATCAACGAATCAAATTTTTAAAAGTAGGATACCATCTTTATAGATCCCTATTTCTTTACGCATGATAGAATACTTTAAATTCTTGGATGCCTAATTCATGCTAACGTGGACAATGCAAGACATATACTTTGATCCTTGTCGCGGAAGGCCGGATTATGTAAACTAATTTATCAAAGCTTTTACTATGGTCTTATTATAATATGCCTACCATGAACTGATTGTGGGAATCCTGTGGTCTAAGGAATGGACCGACACAATCGGCTTAATTAATGATTCGTCACGTGCAAGAATAGGTTAAATATGAGCTTTAAATATTGTCCTATCTCGTTTACCTACCACTGGCTAGTGTGAATATATTTCCAGTTTTTAGAAACATAAATTGTAAGCTCCGTGCAACAAATATTAGCGATAATATTGGGATACGTAATACGTCTTATTCACCACTAAATGACCAGCCAGAACGGATAATGGGCTAGACTAAGAATGTCCCGTCTATACGACTTAAGTAAAACAATTTGATTGCTCACTGACCACTCATAACCAGCGAACACATCTAGTGGTCTCCTTTTTTACATAAGAACACAATGTTGGACAAAATAACACGGACATGTATGTCGCTGCAGTTCCAATATAACCTCTCTGAAACAAACATGATACCTCATGATTGTTTTCCTGTTCGACGACAAGTGAGTGTTGTTTGTCTCCTGATTAGAATAAAGATATATGTCGATTGTTCCACACCAAGTGCAAACCCGACCTCATTAAAAGCTCGACAAACAAATATGTCCTCTAAAGGAATAATATCTTCATTTATTGCAAGACGCGTCATTGCCTTAGTTCTAGTACGTACACAGTCCGAATATATTTAAATAGAATCTGCTTTATGATCTCATCAACACTTGTCAGTTACAAAAGGATTACCCACAACCTTATCTCTAGCTAGGTCATTTTAATACATATATTCCATGGATGGGCAAAGACGAAACTCTTTGTGGCACCGAGTGGCCAAGTGGTCTAACGCACGTTTCTTTTACAGATTACTGCCATCTCACCTCTGTTTCCGTAGGTTCAAATCTCAGATTCGGCCAACGTCGGTATGTGAGAAATCTTGCCAATAGCTTATCGTGGGTCGCTGGTTCTTTCAGGGGGTTTTCCCAGCTTCTTTCTCCACTATTATTAATGGTCGCCATGTATAGGATTACATGTGATTAAACATAGCGTTAAGCCCTACAACAACAACAACAACAACAACAACGAAACGCTTATGATTGTCTTGAGACTAAGTTTGCTTTCAAATGTACACAATATAGAGGAACATAAAACGCGCACTGTGCTTCCTGTTAAATAACAGATGCATTGAAGAAGACGTCTCAGAAATATGCAAATTACTTTGAGAAGCTAATGTGCAATTAGAATTTAAATTCGAATAAGCTAGACTTGCATAATCAGTATAGTTTGACATGGAACGTTCCACATATATGATTCATAGTTTATATCTTAAAATAAGGCTTGGGTTTGTTTAATCCAACAAATGTATTGCTTACAATACACGCACTTGATAGTGACCTCTTAGAAATAAGAGGATTATTACGAAGCATGCCTTGATTAAGTCCGAACATCACTATGGACGAAAAGCTTCTTTTTCGTTAAGAGGCCATACTAACCTAATTTTTTCATAATATCAACATTTGAGTTTTTGTGTAAATTGGGGTCGTGCATTTCACTAGCCAGCTCTAATACCTTTTATCATAATTGAAATTCGCTTCATTTTTTTTTCTCTCATCACTTGCATGTATATTTATTCCATTACCCCTTGCATCATTATTTGCCTTATCTTGTGTTTGTCTTGATGTCTTCTTTCTGAAACTGCTATGGTATTTGTCTTATTTCTTCATATGTATCTAACTGCATTCGTCTCTCATTGTTTTCTTTCTTCTTCTGAATTTGGTTTTTAATTTTCTGTAACTGCTTTTGCTTCTCGTCTCTATGTTCAATATTTTGTTTACTTAATATCATTCTTGTGTCTTCATTTCAATTCCATAACTTTAATGTTAGAGCCAAATGAAGACTTACTAGTCAATTTGACCAAAATATTTTGTACTTCATTTTTATGAAGAAATGCATCGTTTTCAAATGAATCAAACCTAACCGGAGTAGGATTCAAAATGAAGTTCTCCAATTTAGATAAAATTGTACAAGCGTGTTGGTTTCACTATAAAATTTAAAAACTCCCAAAGATCTGGATTATGTTTGAGACAAACGTGTTTATAAACAAAATTCAAATTAAATGATTCACGTGAGCTAAAAATAAAAAGAATATGATTTTGGCTAAGGTCAGGTCCAAAAAACAGTAACCCAAAGTATATAATGATATCTAAAAATAAATATGCAAATTAATATATATATATATATATATATATATATATATATATATATATATATATATATATATATATAAACAAAAGTAATCAAAGACACAAATATCTCCAAAGTAAGTTCACTACTCAAATGTCTGGTTTTAAAGGTTCATTTGTGAAGCAAGCAACGTTTAGTGAACGTATTAAAAGCAAAACACATAGCTTGCCTCTATAAATAATTAAAGTGTTGTTCTATATTGGAACGATATAAGCCATTGGCCCAAACCTACTCACATGTGAAATTGAATATGATACAAATGTACCAATCACAAATAATATGCAATAGTCTAATTTATATGGGTGACCTTTCGTAGGAGACGTTTCCATGAGTTGTATGTGAAGAACCGAAAAACTACTATGAGATTTGGATTCCAATACCGTGCGATGCCGATATGCTATTGTTACGTATATCTTATTATATATATATATATATATATATATATATATATATATATATATATATATATATATATACATATATATATAATTTATTTATTTATTTGTTTTAATTCAGTTGAGTGTTTTTCAGTTTCAAATTCTTATATTAATTAACAATACAAGCTATAGTGAAGTAAATTTATTTGCAACGTTTATTTCAGAAATTCGGTTGACCTGAATTATTTTCTGCTAAACAAGCAATGTTGATCAAAATACTGACATTGATTAAATGATAGTGAAAATCACGAAAACAGGTTTTATTTGTATCTTACAATGATTGGGTGTTGTCAAGGTAAAGACGGGAATTAAGAAGTAAACAACCTTTCATTTCGAAAGTAAAGATGATTAGTTCTCGTCAGGTTCTTGTTATTTGTAAGTGATACAAACGATGACTTGACTCCTCCCCTCTCACCCTTCACAATTTCTCAATTTGGGATTTTGTTTCGAAATTGCGTATTATGATAGAAATGTGATATCTCACGCACATCAATAATAATAATGATAATAATAATAGTAATAATAATAATAATAATATTAATAATAACAAGAATGCTGATGAATGGTAGCCTCGATACAGAAAATGGTCAAGGAAAACTGTAATATTTCAATTAGTGATAAATTATTTAGTTCCAGCGCTACATTAAAAAAAAATTTAGTGTGTAGGTTTAATGCCTTATGTATGGCAAGATAAGTTATACAAGACTGCCAGTGTATCTGATGGAGTAAACACCAGGGAAATTTGCAGGGCAGAAATATGGACCCAAGGGATGCTACTGGCAACGTTGCTCACGTGCCTACATTGCCCGAGCCCTAAACTCGAATCCGTGTCGACAGAGGTGAGAAATCAGTCAACGGAGAGCTCCTTCGATTACTCGGCCAACATCATCCCGAATATAAATAAATAATTATAGTAAGTACATGAAATGCAATTACATTTTTTAAAATATAATGTTGTTTTTGTTTTATTGTTATACTATGATGGGGAAGATCGTGTTGTGTCAAAACAATTTCTCACTGCATTGTTGAAATGTAGTTTGACTTGTTGATTATGCAATGAACACTTATGCTGTGGTAATTGAGTTATTTCGTTTATTACCTAGTGATATCAAAAAGCACTGTTTAATGAAGATTTATTTTTTTTGTCTTTCAGTAATGGTTTCATTAGACTAGTATACGTGACAGTTGTGTTTACATTATTTTCATTGACATTATGAGATAATATTGTTATGGCATAATACGTTTGGACTTTGAAGTCTGGAGTAAAGACTTCTTACATAACAAAGTGCTTTAATAAACAGTGGTCTTGACTAGCTTTCATTTACAGTTCCTGTTGCTATTTAATCACTCCATTCTGCCAATCCCACGCTATTTCATCATGGGCATTTTGGCTGCAATCTTGCTTCCATTGTTCGGTACATGCGTACATTGTTCAGTCTATGTTCGTTATTTGTTAATCTTTGAATATCTAACACAATATTTTAATTTATCATCGATGATGAAACTGATTTTCATGACTGGAAAGAATTTTCTTTGAACAACATTTTAATTTAGATGATTTCATTGCAACAAGAGCATACATGATTTACAACAATATTGTATATTTCATTTGTATCATTCAAACATAGTTTCATAAATCAACAGTGCTCACCAGCGGCTCCTTGAAGTAAATAAGTCTACGTATAATTTTATTTACATTGTTCGGTGAGAATCTTTTGAACAATATATCAGCCTTCGATAATTTGCGTACGATATATTATCTTCTCTAGTACCTGTATTTAAGCCTGACATATTATATAAACAAACTTTAATGAGGTAACTGACACATTCAAAATTGATAAATTATGCAACTAAATGATTTTTACTCTAATTAATGTATGGATTGCATAATTCAACCATGCACCTGATGTTTTAAAGGATATATTTTTTTTTTATTTTGATAAGTTCCATTTTTATTCTTTTGTTGTAAATAAATCAGAAATATCCTCAAATTGCTTTTGGAAGATGTTATGGAATTATAGCACGTGGTCTACACGAGCATTACAACAGAAAACGGTAAAAAGGTACCTAAGACATATTCTTCTATTCAACGTGACTGATATATTTTAATTGCTATTACATACAGTCTTAGCTTTTGCTGCAGTTATCTCTCGCAAAGTCCCTCGCTTCATATCCTCTACACTTGATTGCCTTCCCTTCCGAAACATCTTGATCATCATTGTTTTCCAGCAGTAGCTTCTTGATCATTACCGCCTCCTCAAATGTTTATTTGTTCTTGTTCTGATGTGACTTGTGATATTTGTCTCTCCCTCCTTTTCTCAATGTTTCTAGTTTCTAAGAAACATATTTAAAGAAATAATTGTTGGATTTATTTTGGTTAACACTAGTATCTATTCATTTCGATCCTGTCCGATCCTGGAGACAAATTGAGTTTGTGTCTACGTGAGTGGTATTAGGCATATATATTGTAACCAATATATTATCCTACTATTTTCCTATCAGTGGCAGTGAACGCGTATGACAGTCTACATAATCCCGAATCTTACCTGCAATACAACGGAGATTCTTCAACACATTTGTTTAATTTGAACACTTCTTCAGAGACACACAGGCGATTGTTAAATAATGCAAAGTGTAGCCAAGATATGCTTCATTCTCTTATTGCTTGGAATATGTAATACAAATGGTAAGTCATTGTCCTACTGTCTAACACAACTATTAAATCTACAACAGTTTCAGATGATTAACATCGCAAGCAATTGACTTAAATGTTGCTCGCGTGGAATGACGGTATGAAATGATCTCGATCCGAAATGGGAATCATCATGTAGAGTTTTGTTGCTGTATTTATTGTAAATAAAATGACTATGGTTTATTATCATTTCCCCAAAAGATAACTCTCAAAAGTTGACAACAAAGATATAGTTACATTTCATTCAAAAATATGTATAGGTTATGCTTTTGTCACATATTCAGTTTATATGGAGGGACGCTTATTCTTTCGTTTATTTCATAAAATCAAAGTATCATATACTTTTTCTATTTCAACTTTGTTTGGGACTATTTGGTCGCAAAAAAATGAAAGGTACAGCGTCTCTCATAATGAAAGAAATTAATCGTTCTTCTTTCTATCTAAATCATTTCTACTCAAATAAAACTGCGATAGAAAAAAATGCTCAAAGGGATAATGATTTAATATTAATCCAGCTCTTGATCGCCAAGGCCCGCAAATGCTAGATATTATTCAACTCATTTCATAAATTCAGTATTAAATCATTACCCGTTTGAAATTCTCTTTATATTCACCAGCATTTATAAGCAAATCAAGCATATTTAAGACAGGAAGAACTACAGCCGCCATAATGCAGTCTTTTCTTCTCTCAAACTATTATTGTACAAAATTAACTTGAAATATGATCAGGAATTATTACAAGACTTTCGTTCAGGATTTTGTAGAGTTACTTTATGTCATTGGTTTGTTCTGGCCATGTGTCAGTTCCTCAAAGAACGTATGTTTTAGCTAACGAGTGCCATGTATACAGATGACGTGGTCTAACCAGCGAAAATATGCTTTGACAAGTATTGTCTCGATAGTTGCTCTCTTTGCATTATCCATGATTTCTAGTTTCATACAGTCGGATCTCAAAGATATAGTGAAAAGCACGATATGGTATTTCGCAAGCTGCTTGATGTGTCTGCGGTATACATTCCAGATATTGCAACCGTAGAGCAGACAAGGGAGGACCACTGTTTTATACACCTATAGTGTCGTGGATACGGTAACATTATTATAGTGTCGTACTCTGTAGCGTAGCCTTCTGATTAATTGACCTTCTTTAATTATTCTTGCCGGTATCTCATTACCAAGTGCAATTATGTATAGATGACACTGCCTGGGTATTTGAAGCTGTCCACAACCTTCATTTTAGTAGAGTTAATCTTTTCGACTGGCTGTGTCGCAATAGTGTTTGGAACTGGCTGGAAAATAATTCAAGCTCGCCTACACTAATTATGAGGCCAAATAACTTGGAACCTTAGGAATATGTTTTGAGCATTGTCTGTAGGTCACTAAATTGGAGGAATACGCATGTTAATAATTGATCTAACAAGTCTGTGGTAGTTCCAACACTCAGCAATTTGCATAACACGCGTGACTCTTACTTCCTGCGGGTATCTGTGTCGAAAAAATACCAATTCAGAAACCACCGTTTTAACCTGGGGTTTTTGTACTTTTTCAGCTTGACCTAACACAGTGTTAGTAATGAGCAGCATGTACTTAGCACATTTGCTCGAAGGGAGCAAATCTTTGCTGTTTAGGATCCAAATAACGTGTGTGCTAGGACCACTCTTCCCATTCGCTGTTAGCTTTCCCAATTACGGCGTTGAATTCGCCCAGTATAATGATAACGCATATTTAATCTGTATTATTGTTTGGTTTCTCTTAAAGAATATATGTTAAGATAACCTTTATTTTGAACTTCATTTTGTACCTGCGCAGACACATTTAGTTTGTAAACAGAACACAAAGTTTCTATTTTCTCTATGATTTCTGGAATAAATTTTCTGATAATTATGGAAACCTTTAGATCAGATAATTCAATTATGTGAGAAATTATTTTCGCACCTTGGTGAAGTAAAATGGTATACACTCTTTTTGACATAGGAAATACTCATTCTTAATAGAAGAAGAATCATTCCTTTTCCCTTTTTCATATTGATGGATTGATTTATTCAAAAGTATTATTCACTGGCATGATAACGTGCTCGATAATAATGTTGGACAAGAACATTAATTGTACTTATCGTGACTTCAGACAAGAAGGGTGAGGATGTACTTCATCAGACCAGTTCTGATAGCAAGAGCCACTCCTGCAGCCTTACCTAAGTTTCAGCTCTTCCTCTCCAGACAAAATATATCATCTTCATACTTTTCCCGCATATCTTTAAGTACGAGCCTTGTTTAACTTATTTCAGCAAATCCATACGATAGCGAGCCAGTTCCTTTGAAATAAGGTCCGTCCTTCCTTCAGTTCTAGTGGTGGTTTCCGTGTTTAAAAGTGTTCAGACGTTCCAAACCACGAGAAAAAACAGTTTTATCTGTGTAATTACTCAACCATCTTCGGATGATCTGCCAGCTGACGTAAGCTAGATTGATGCTGTAGGGCAGGTGGTATATAGGGCACTTTGTCTTGACCGCTCATTCATGTGAGGGTGAGCAGTATTGGCTAAAAGAGGCCGAACATTCACCGTGACTGCTGTCGAACACATTAGCTGTACTGAGTAAGACGTCGAATAACAACCTAACCATTCGTCAATTCCCACCGCCGCAATGCTTGAGAAAGAAAGATGCTAAAATGCAAAAGTCGTTTCACTGTTCCAGTTTTACTCACCCGGCCTCAGAAAATGGATCGAGTGGCACAAGGAAACGTCACGGCTGGATACCATTTTGGGTGCAATGGATGGACAGGACGTCTTTTGTGCCTTGTCATGCCGTTCGCTCTAAACAAAGCGTTGTAGAGCCACCTTTCCCGCCTTTGGATCTTACTGACGATCTCATCCTCCCAATTGATTGCCCGTAACTGTCTTCACCTATTAGGATAATCATGTCCCTAACTCACCGATGGTTTGAAATACATCGGCTACTCATTGTTTTGTGTTACATCTTTCTTCACTAAGGTTTTCAGTCAATTTAATGCAACTACTGAATTATCAAAAATATCAATGAAAGGGTCAGTTAAAAACGCAAACATTAGGGATTAGGGTGCAAATGGAACCATTAACGATTTGATAATGATAATACAGTGCCTAATAACATTGCACACTACCCCTGCATTCTCACAAATCCTTGATGTTTTCATAAGGGCTGTTTGTAAATGACTACATTCAAGTAAAGGAATTTTCGGTCGAAATAATGTGGTCGGATGTGGGAACTGATATTTTAATAGAGCTGAGAGATCTTTTTATATCGATACAAGCATTAATGTTCAGAGTGTTTTCACCTTAATTATTGCTCTAATTTGTATCGTTCATTTTCTAGGTCGCAGACTAAAAGGAAAAGTTAATGAATCGATGATCCTGCCATTCGTATGTAATAGCACGAACGCATCTTCAATTACAATTCATACTGGCTAGAGCTTTAATTATATAATATACGATGTGTCCCAGAAGAGATGTAATAATTATTCTAGATACTACATGGATCGCATTGAAAGCTGTGTATTAAATGGAAAGAACTTCAATCTCAGCTTTGGACAACTAAACTGGAATGACAAAGCAAACTATACTGCTTGGGATGACCAGGGCTTCTTTTTAGATTCCATAGTTGTTGACATTCAAGGTACATATTTCAAGCGAATTCACTGAATCACCTGTATTGTGCTTACTAACGTGACAAAATGAATCTTACAGAAGAATATGTTTGCACAAATAAGTCGTTTTGAAAAAAGGTGAAAGTCTTTACCTGCCAGCACGTTTATTTAAAATCAAACATTTGCATAGTTATAGTGTTACACAGATATATTATGAATATAAAATTATCAGCCTATGAATGGTTGAACTTATTACTGCTTGTTTGACATATAGGGCACCTAGTTTCCATTAAATGGAACGTCGGTCCATTTTATATCAACCCTATGTGGTGCTGGTACTTGCAAGAAAAACGTGGTAATAATAGCCACTGCACTCGGATGACAACGGGCTTCGACCTTGTAATATGCTGATTGTAAAACCATCGTCCGTAATGTTAAATAGACTTGCGCACCGTAATTTATTTCAGACATAATATCATGGTTTGCTTGAAATTGTCTTTAAATGCATGAGATAACACAAAGAAGTCAACGTTTTGAATTTTGACTTGCATATTAATTAAATTTTACCACTTGCAAAAGTTAAACAGAAAGATTTAGAATTTGGGAGTTTCTTCCGGTTAGAATTTGATAGATCTGCACAGTATGAAAACAAAAGAGGAACCGAGACTAATGTACATGTTCTGCTTGTTGAAAATGTTTGGATGCTCAGCAACACCGTACGAACTCGTCACTATTCGATACAAAGTTTGCAATAGTTAGAGTAATTCAACTTACATCAACACTAGTATTATAAATATTCCCTTTAATATGATATCAGTGATACTATTTGTATTAATGTTCCCTTTACTGTGATATCAGCGATGCTAATATTATTAATATTCCGTTACTATGATATCAGCTATACTAGTATTATTAAGATTCCTTTCACAATGATATCAGTGATGCTAGTATTATTAATATTCCTTTTACTATGATATCAGCAGTGATAGTATTATTAATATTCCCTTTACTATAAGATCAGCGATACTATTATTATTATTTTTATTATTATTACTATTATTATTATTATTATTATTATTATTATTATTCCCTTTCCTATGATATCAGCGATAATAATTATTAATATTCACTTTACAGTGATATCAGCAATACTATTATTATCAATTGTCACTTTAATATAATACCAGGCACGATGATCTGTGTGTCTCTCTCTCAGTTCTAATGTAAGAGAGATTATGGCAAATGTTATGCCTTTATACATTTAATACATTTTAGTGCATTGGGCTCTCTTCATTAAGTAACCATGGTCTGCTGCATATCTTTGTGAACAAGTGAATTGCGTGCTGCGAAATTGTCGAATTGTATTGTACTTCAATTTACTGAGTGGTCAATTTAAATGAGATTGATAAATCGAGGCATATAACTTTGTTTTTGTCTGCTTGAACGTGTGTATTACTCTCTATTCTCAGTTCATATTCTGTGCCCATAAAGAACTCACATCTGCTAAACAAATAAATATCCATCCTTAAAGCACATAAGAACGATATTTGTTTGCAAATAACTTGCCACATTGTGGTGGAATTAAGACGCTTGCCAAATAGGTTTACAAAACATAATATGTATTGTAGAAGATTTATGACAATAATTGATTGGGCGTACAAATTACTTCGCACATTTTTTTTTTGCAATTATAACGCGTATTAATTAGATTTACAAATACATGGGTGGACATCGTGCATTGAGGTGGATATAAGACCATTACCAGGTGGGTTTACAAGTAACTCGAGATATTGTGGTGGAGGTATGACCCTGACTAGACTGAAAACGAATACATAGCATCCAATCATTTTGGTACAACCTGGGAAATAGTATTGTGTAAAAATGTAGTTGTTGTTACACGCCGCTGCAGGGGTATAGATTAATCCTCATATCTGTCTTTATTAGGTACTCGATTGTGTTACTTGTCCTACAATATTTGATGGAATACCATGTGACACTGTAAATATTACGGTTTAGCCTCTTTGTGTTTTATTTTTTGAAATGTATAATATAGTCTCGCTGCTGAAACGTGTCCAGTATTTGTTGATGAATCACTATGAATTCAGTAAATGTTACAATTATTACCCGAAAAAGAGGATATCAAGAAACCACATTGTCCCCGTCATTTGTATTGGAGTTATTTACTGTTTTGTAGTTTGAAAAACACAATAGCATTACCCAGTTGATCATTCCGTGTGTCTTGATGGAGTTATGGGTCACCGTAGAAATTCATACTTAGTTATGCCATAATGAAAATATGCACATGTCGATAAATATTTGTGCTTCCATTATATTTGCAAGAGTTGTTGAACTTTCTGTGGTGCAATGAATGACATAATTTTGTGTATATAATTTTAAAATATTTAGTTATCTGTGTAAAGATTGTGTTCGATTCCTAAATTCTGCACTTTTAGAAATTTAATTTTAATTTTTGAATTGTCACTATATCTTTAATGTTTCTCTGAGGTTCCGTTTAAACCTAATTTCTATAATCTTGACACGTATTAAAGGAATTTTCGGAAGGTATAAATATTGACCAATCACTATATGCAAAGTATTATCAGACTACTAATGCCTTGTGACTATAAATTCAATTACATTATGTCTTTGAGGGAGGAGGGCGTATATCTATATGAGCACATTGTGCGCTATAACTCAAGTTTATTACTTTATTATTTTCAGTATTGATTTACATAAAGTTAGCATTTCTATTTGGTATTCAATCTATCCATTAATCATACCGATATGCATTATGGAGACGTTACGGTACTTATCCCTTTACAAACGTTTCAAACAAAGGGTCATTAAACCTTCGATACCAAAAATCGGACTGCGATATATTAATTGTCGTGTAATAAAGTATTACTAATGTTATTCAATTGTAGATAAAATAGACATTTAATGTGCTGTAAATATTATTAACTGAAATAATTACAACACTTCCTGCGTCCAATATAATTTGATGATCTGAGTTAGCATTGAACGGGAGATATCTGAATCTTGCAATATTATTCGATTAATATTTCTTTCCTTTTGTTTAAAAGACAACAAAACATCAACTCAGCAAGTAACATATTTCCTTGGTTCCTCAACCCCTAAAGAAGGAAATGGAAACGGTAAGAAGTGATAAAGAAGATAAATGAATAAGCTAAAATATTCTTCCAGCTGTACATTTGACATACATACATACATACGTACATACATACATACATACATACATACATACATACATACATACATACATACATACATTACATTACATTACATACATACATACATACATACATACATACATACATACATACATACATACATACATACATACATACATACATACATACATACATACATACATACATACATACATACATACATACATACATACATACATACAACATGGATTGGCCGAGTGTTCTAAAGCGATCTCCGTTACCGATCGCTGCCTACTCAACTCTATCTGTGTGGATTATAGTCTCATATTCGGGCAATGTTGCTATGTGAGAAAGCTTGCAAGTAACTTCTCGTGGGTCGGTGGTTCTTTCCAGGGGTTTTCACGGCTTTTTCCTTCACTATTAATACTGGCCACCATGTTTAGCCTATCGTGTGCTGACAAATGGCGTCAAACCCTACAACAACAATAATAACAACAACAACAACAGCATCATGAAAGGTAGTTATGTTAAATAGATCGGTTTTGGTATGTTTCTCGTTTTAAGTTTCAAAGATGATAGTTATAGTCACATCCAGTGACATAATGTGTTTGTATTATTTATTACGGATTTTGATGTCATTTGCTAACATTTAATTTATATAGAACAGTGCTGGGTAATTTTCCTGGCAGATTTGTATTGTTTGACACAACCATTAATTATATGTGAATAGACGTTCCGCTGTAACAACGGAAACAGCACTAGTAAATAATTTATTTGAATTCTGCCTAGTTTTGTATCGTCTTATATGAATATATATCTACCACTCTCTATGTATGTATGTATGTATGTATGTATGTATGTATGTATGTATGTATGTATGTATGTATGTATGTATGTATGTATGTATGTATGTATGTATGTATGTATGTATGTATGTATGTATGTATACATCTGACAAACAAGCAGTTAAAATAAATAAACATAACTGTTAGACTGAATTAATATCAGGACATATTTATTCCCTTGCAGTATCAGCATGGCCAGCATGGCCTCTGGGCTCTTCAATCGTGGTCATCCATGTGGCCGCTTGCCTGGCTATCATTGCCGTACTGAAGTATCGACAAAAGAAAGGTAGTATCAAACACTGGCTACGTGTAGTATTCACGTGTTTCTTCCGTATTGGGAAAATAATAAGGAGATATACAAATACATTTGTCTAATATATTGTAAGCTAAGGTGAGAAGTATAGAGCTTTCTGGCGAAATCATTTTCATATTTGTTTCCATTCCCATATTTTTACATGTGACAAATATATCCTTTAATAGATTTTGACATGTCAAAATAAAATATATTTCCCATCAAGCCATGCGATGCTTGAGGCGAGTGTGCTTACAAAAAATGTTCCCGCAACAAGAAAGAGTACCTTTTGAGGTAGAAAAAAAGCAACTGCCATATATTTAAGTCTTTGATAACCACATTTGACCAGACACAGTTCGTCAACCTCTGCAGTTATTTCCCTTTCGTTCCTTAACAGCATTAACACTTTAACCCTATCGCCGAGTCAACGGGACATAAGGTAGTAGCCTACTTTCAAGCTATTTGGCGTTGAGGTCATGTATGATGCACTAATTTGGGTGATATTATAGAAAGATAGACAAATTTAGCTCTACAAAGATAACAAATAATCTGGACATTTTAGTTGCACTACAAAATAGAGAGGGTAAAACATAATTTGTTGGACCTTGTTTATTTTTCACAAAAACTTCGCCCATGGTCGGAATCCGAATTTGTGTCCCGATTTGATACTGTATGGCTTCAGGTCTAAAGCAGACCGGTCAAAAGTGAACCCAGACAGGTGAACCTATGCAAAAAGTGGGATCAGGTGGAGATTTTCAAAAAAAGTGTCTTGTTCATGCGAAACGTATGAGTCCGTTAAGCAAAACTCACCTTCTACTCCTTCGCCAGCAAATTAACCAATTAAAAACATTTTTTTAGCACAACGTTGCATTGCGCTAATGGAAAATTGCTTGGAAGTCGATGTATTAGTATGTATTCAGAAATAGTCCCCACAATGTGTTTCCTACTCGCATTTCATCGAAAAACACCTCAGGGTTAATGTGTTAAGAGGTTAGTGTTATAACTGTTTGGCCTGTTATCATGATAACTTGACTGAGTGGGACATCAAAATACATGTTTGCGACATGATGTTTCAGTGCTAGATATCACTATAGACTGCCACAATGCAGATCTAATAGTGATATGAATGAAACGTTGCTAAAGCTGGACACACAAAAAGGTGGTTTTGGTGTGTATAATGTGCCAAAGAGTGTGTGCATTTAATCTTCTAAACGTACGCTGGTGCAAGTTTGGAAAAAAAACTGAAAGGAACATTTTCTTTTCCTGCTTTAATTCCAGCTATTTTTTATATTGTGGTACCAAAAGCTATCTATTTTAACTCTTGACTTCGCCTCATGTTTTAGTACCGCTTATGAAAAGCTTCTATATGTATCTTCGTGGATGAAATATCTTGCACTTTTCATAGCACGTCTTCGATCTAAAAGCTAATATGGTCAATCTGCAAACATCTTCGGAATGATTTATTTATTCGTATTTACCAACACATCAACACTTGTTACATTGCATGTTGCTAAAAAAATGGGAGTAAAGGGTCAAGCTTAAAATCACATTTAGTCTTCCGCACTTTTACGACGACGACGGTCTGTGGCTTTTCCTGAGCAGGGGGCAAATGAGTTAAATTTATGGAAATATTAACAATTTAAAGAAAGTTAATACAATATATATTGCATATTGAAGATGATTGTGAAAATGAATGACTTTAAGATGTAAAGCAAACCAGAAAACCATCAAAGAGAAGAAATTAAAATGTACTGAAGATTGGTCAGTTAATAAAACCATGACTTTCATCTTCTTTGTACAAAAATTTGAATTTTACATTTTTTGTAAAAATCTATGCTTTGAAAAAAAGTGCCAGATTGTGTTCATTCGTGTGATATTTATTTGCTAATTTTACATGAGCTATTCTCTAGAACTATATAACTGATATACTTTGTAGCAAAAAGGACAACGACTAATAAACTAGCGGACAGAAATGAAAACCAAGATACCTCCTTCAGTTCGCATAATGAGTGCCATATTTATGAGCAAGCACCTTCCCCTGAAGAATCGATAATGATTTTGACGACAATCAGCAATGAGCATGATTTGACCGATTTATCGCACAACAGAGGACAGGACAAAGTCAAACAGAATGCAAAACAAATGTACGCAGTTAATTTTAATATTTCCTTTGATTAGAAAGTGATTGTACTTGTATCATTAATTAATTAGATGACAAGTACGAATTAGGTACTTGAGTAAAAAATATTTAGCTGAACTGGTGTTTCGTATGGAGTGAAACCGTGTATCGTGATTTGTTATCATCAACTCTTCAACTATTTCTGTACTAGATAATTGCGATCCTGCTAATTTTTTGTTCGGCCTAATGTTCTCAGCAGTAGTTTGATCGTCGAAATTTGTCCTGTATGGGTAAAGGGTATTCAGACGTCGTTTCACCATACTGCGCCATATGTTACAGGAACATATATATTGGTACCTACAATAACTGTCTCAACACTACATGACGTGGCGAAATTGCACCTTGAGCTCAAAGCATCTGTCCACGAATGATGTTTATCTAAATCCAACGTTTTATTACCCACAGATTTTAACCACGTTTGGCAAGATAAGTTTATCACTGCCTTTTAAATTCAAACACATGATGTAAAACCGGTATTCAAATTGGCTATGTTACCAAGCATAATTCTACCTTTCAACGTCAAAAGCAGAATGTCCCCACGGTGTACAGAGACCATTCATACATTCAGTGATTTCAGTATCCTACCAATAATGTAGATCTATAGGACTAAATATGGTGACCGATTCAGGAACTAAAATGACCAAAACAACTATTAAGCGGACATTTTGTTTAGACCAAATTTGACTGATAGCATCCTACTATCCCATTTTATCTGGAAAACTGCTTTTGAATCTGGCATACAAGCGAAGTTCAGATTCATTTTCGTTTCATATTGAACTCTATTTTCCGAGGTTATCTGTTTGTAAAGTCTTCTAATGTGAAACGTTTGCTAGTTATATCCAGAGTTGTTAAGCCTAGACTTTCTTAAGGACTTCACTGTCATTCATTTTACAATCCGTTTCAATCCAGGTCTGCTTTGTACTCTAAAAGCATCTATAGGAATCAGGCCGACTCCAGTAACACACTGAATCAGCGGAAATAATAATTGTATCAGTTTAGAAACTATTTCATTTTGCGTACGTGGATGGACATTTTTTCCATGCAGCATTTCAGGATTACGAAAAGGTTAGACAGGAACACTGAAATCATAGACAAAAGTGAGTTTATAATTTTATAATATTATACATTGTCCTTCTTTTTCTAGAGACTTAGACATGTAATGTTAATCAATTACGTATAATGGAGTGAAAAACATTTGCGTGTACACGATATACGCTATGTAATGTAATTAGACACTCCAGTGGAATAGAGTGTTTTGTTTCAAATTGTATTACAGATTTACTAACATTTGAAGCAATATCTAGCAATAATAATAATATTTGGTGGCTAAAACGTAAATGCATACATCTTACTATTGTCATTACTAGTTCTTCTAATGTTATATAAGGTTTAACATGGTACGTGCATGAAAACTCAAACTAGAATTAAGTGATTTCGTCTAGAGGAAAAATGAACATAAAGATATTCGTTCCGAATGTAGCAACATTCACTGGTCCAAATGAATATGAAATCCAGATATCTTCCTCAGTAAATAACCTGTTTAATTTTCTTATTATTTTATGATACATATTTTAGTATGATTAATTATTGCAGCTTTCATAGAGCAGTAAACTATTTATAACAAATCAATAATAACATACCAAACGGTATGAAAACATTTGTATAAAAAAATATCCGTTCCATGTTATCTAGTGAAAAGAAAACAGATGAGATTTGAAAAAGGTTTTAATACGAAATGTAAAAACGCTAAAATAATCTGAGAAAAGGTTCTATAAGAATGTTTATATTTAGCGATATACATACAACTTGGATACTCATCACAAGTTTAGAAGGTCTTACATGATATTAAGGGCAGAAATCAATATGATAATATATTATCATCGCTTTTGCCCTGACAAATAAAGATTCTACAGCACTTGAAATTGATTTAAAGCATGATGATGTCATGGAAAACAAACAAACATATTTATACTTGAATCAGTTGTGTATTTCAGAGAGGATTTAATGTTTCTAGTCACTCTCTTTAAATAACACATTTGATAATCTTCATATAAATATTACTAGAGAATACGTAAGAAACATAACAGATGGTATCAAATCAAAGTTCAATATGAAGCTATATTATTATAGTGTATGCCCGTACTAAAGATTCTACAGCACTTTGACAGGAACAGATTTCCAAAATTGGGATTGCTTGAGTATTGTAAAGTGCATTTCATAGTCCTAGTGGCACTCTTTTAATAATGCAATATTTGGTAATCTTCATACAAATAGTACGGAAGAATAGGTTTGGAAAAACTATAGGTTGAAATTACTTGGCATGTTAAACAATATATTGCTAAAACTCAATTATAAATTGCTACTGTCTTGTCGTGAGGGTACATGTAGTAAAATGTGGAATCATATGTGTTTAGAAACTAATACTGAGTTCATCCGTAGTCAGTACCTTTTAATAAATGGGTTCATCTTAAATTATCAATACCAATCGTGGTCAGATGTTCTGTTTCTATTCTACATTTAGGATTATACTAGTTTCAGATTCTGATTACATTTATCTTAGGATATGGCACCTGTGATTGAAATAAACATATATTAAATACAAATATGACAGAAAGACTGTTATCTATTGAAACTGAAAACTCAGAATAATATATACCTAGTTTTATTGATATCAGCTCTGATCAGGGCCTGAGGATGTTCAATGCATCTGATACAGCTCTCCAAAGCGATGATGATGATGAAAGGAAATATGAGGAACCGGACATGGAATTGACTGCATTCTTGAAACCTATTTCTAATTATTTAATATTCTGTCTTCATTATATTTCTCTCTCCCCCTTTATATATACATAGACATATACATCAATTAATCATATAATTACTTTCAAAAATACTTATACAATGAACAAAACAGTTATGAATTTATATATGTATTAATATACGTTTTATTTTGTCCGTGACTAATTCTTTTCTATTATTTTACAATCACAACTTCCTTGTAATTATAAATACTTTTGAGTGAAGCATATAATTGCTGTATGATACCCAATCGAAATCAATAAGAACAGATGTTTAGTTCATTGCCAGTTATAAAATTATTATGCTAGTAATAATCTCTAATATTTAAACAACTTTCAAGTATATTGTTCATTTTATCTCGGAATATGCCTCTGTGTGTGTGTGCGTGTGTATGGCTGTGTGTGTGCGTGACCAGCTCTTTGTCTCTTGATGTAGTTTTATCGACGTACCAATAGAATATTTATATTAAAACAATTCTCTCAGTTCTGCAGTACAGATACACTTTAGTGTCTTTAGATCGCCACAATATGTCCTGGATATTCTTGAATGTTTCCTATCTCTGTTTTGGAAGGGTACATTATAAGTTGATAGTAAAAATGTTTCTCATTGGTTATAAATTATGAAATATTTTGAATGAGACTACTCTTGTATAGTTCACCAATGTTCTTTCTTATCATGGCACAATTTGTCAATTTTTTTTATCCACGGCTGCTACTAAAATAAAATTATCAAACTCTTCATGAGTATAATTCAATTGACTTTTTGTAACTAGCATTGCAAGTAATAACTTAGAGTCATTCAATAGTCAAACGTTTGAATAAACTATACAATGATTTCTGTCTAGATACTAATGCAGAGATTGGTTCAAAGGATTTACTTTAATGACGTTACTTTTCTTTTCAGCGCAGCGTGTAAATGTCTACGAAAGGCTTCATCCTTATGAAAATCAAGGAAACAATATTTATCGTTCTTTACGACCTGAGAATATAATTTAGGTATACTAAAAAGGTACAATAACATTCAACTGGGAAACTAGACACTATGTTATTTATTATTATCTGGGGGAAATACCCAGTGTATTTCTGTATTACATTCGAAATGTTCTATCAAAAAAACATTTATATGCACCTTTTTATCTATGTTTTCATTCAGACCATCATATTTGCTTGTAGTTAATTGTATCATACTTGTACGCATTGATGGTTCAGCTGCATTGAAAATCCAAGTTGACATACAATACATGGAACTTCATTATCGAAAGTAATCTCGATTTAAGATTAGATCTGGTGGACTATTCAAAATTTTGTACGTTACCTAACTTTGTCGATAGGCAGCGGACGGATCAGATATACCAATCTATCTTAATGGAATTTTTCTATATTAGAAATTAGTAACTTGATCTGAAGAGATTTTTACTGGAAATATGTTTTTGTACTCTATGCACATTTTAACCCCTAAAGCGATAAATAACTCTTTTTAGAGAAGAAAATAGGACTAATGAACCAAACAGTACAACAATATTAAAAAGTGAAGACAATGTTCACATAATAATAAATTGCATACCATTTATAATGTAATCGAGACTTCGATACGAATGTGTGTAATCGTCGTGTCCATAATGCACTTCTACACTGAAACTATTTTCTTGTCTACATTATCGGATGATCCAAATTCATATAGTTTGAATTGTCAAGCAAACATATTTGCAAAACATCAAATGCGGGAGAAACCCAAAATGATTACAACATGGCAATCATGGAATTTTTTCAGGTCAAGAAAAAGAACTCGTTCAATATGGCATATTGTTTAGAAAAGTTGTTCTCACAACAATCAATAAATATGCATGCTATATATGGTGTTATCAAGTGAGACATGAAATTGAGTGGAACTTCATTTACTGTTAAAATCACTTAGCTTTGTTTTTGCTTTTGTTTGTTTGTTTTGTTCACAATTGTCACGATGTATTCTGCTCAGCGAGATGACACTTATCCTTGCATGTGTATATTGTTGTCATTACAGTTAATGTTTGTAAAAATGTGACACCTTTCTCATGTAAATAGGTCAGGTTCGAAGAGTCGTAAGAAAGTATTAACGATTTGTGGTAGCATTTTATGCACAAATCATTACTACTGAGGATATTTATCCTTCTTTCTGCATTTTAATGGCAACGTACCATATGCAAAAACAGATATTATCAATTTAAGGTATTAAACCACATATTGTTGATAACAGTAAAGTTAAGTTATATTAACCGTTTCGTAGGAGAAAAAACATTTCGTTCTTTGATTTAGGCATATAAGTCTCATAACAGTTACAATAAATAAACTTTGCTATACCATCTAGGCAATTGTCTACTATAATGTCACGAGGTACTTTGTAAAACTTTGTTCGTTGGACATAAGTCATATAATTATCACCTTTTCGCTTTCTAAAAGCGATATATATATATATATATATATATATATATATATATATATATATATAGATGTTTCATGATAAATATGCTTTTAACTCTCCTGCCTTTGTTTGAGATCTAGTATTTCATGTTTTACCTACTTTCTGGAACTATGTCTGTAGACTGACTCACACGATGTAGAAATGTATTTTTCATCGTGCGATAAGTATGTTCTTTAACATTGAACATTACTGAAAACCTAAGTCAGTCAGGTTTCACATCCTTACTGCTACATGTATATGAAGTACGATTTGTATTATGATGTGTGTGAAAGTAAATGCAATTACCAAGGAAGAAAATTTAAAGAAAATGACACTTTTATTACAATTTTTATAGAAAGGTGTTTTCCAAAATGTAAATTTAACGTGCGTTAACGCAACGCAGATGGTACAGTGTATTCAGTTCAAAGAAGAACAATATATTGTTTCCAATTGACTCTCACTTCACTAAGAACAACGTTCACTTCGTTTATTTACGATTTATACAACTTTACCATGGGTAAATTGATGACAGCCATTCTGCCAGCACCACACTCCGGTAGCAGTGTCTTGTCAGCAATTATCACAGCATAACATTTGTAATTAGAACCAGATGCATTACTGCACAACAACAGGTGTTCCAATGAAAAATAATGAAACGGATATACTGTAATAAAGTCAAGTTGGAAAACCTGCAAATCAGAGTCAATGTTTTAATTCCAGTCAATATATGAGTACAATAGGGTCAATGATTAACGCAGAAATTTATTAGAAATACGATTAAATCACCGTTCTGGGACATTTTAGGTGTTGCTTAGGCAGAAAGGTCTCCATAACGTCTTTTGAATATTAGAATCTTCGTATTTGCTATTTCATGACGCAATTAGATCATATAATATTGTTCATATTCATATTGTGTAAGATGTCCCACGAACGTACGTACCGTAGATAGAGGCCAGGTTGAAATAAATTATGAACGAGCGGCAATTAATATAACTAGTGTTCAATTTGGAGCAAAAGAAGTTCACTTTGTTAAAAGTCGGTGTCGGTGAAATCGCCTCTCCATGAACGAAGTTGCTAGGGAAGGAAACCATGGTGTATATATATGGGTGAAACAAGCTTTCCTGTATAGAATAACGGTGGGCATGGTCCTTGGCTAGATATACGACGTGATTCTAATGACTAAGCACGAACTGGTGATATACCTCTCCATGAACGGGACAACGCTGGGAGAACGTATCGTAAGATGGATCGTAACAGGAGGTATGAAAGCCAAATGTGCACTCACTAAGAGAAAAATAAACTGATTTGAACAATGGATGCAAAGATGCCGAACATGTTTTCAAAATATACTACATTGATCGTGGACACTTGGTAGGTGAAGCCTCCGTTTAATCAGTGTAGCAAAGGTCACTTAATGGATACTTCAGGCATGGTTTGCCACACAAGCTATGTGGCAAATGTATCAATCAGTAGCGATAATGATTTCACGTGATTTGTTTAATACCAAATACCTAATGAAATTCATCAGGCTGATTTGGTGTTTCTTGCACGTGGTCGTGTCCGTGATCGACAATGTATATTAAACATATACAAGTACTCAACAACCGTTGTGTATGAGGTCAGTATATATAACAAAGCCTAGATTTTGACATCAACACATTCTAAAAATATTGCAGATTCACATGGCTACTACTGTTGCAGGTGGATCCTGGCACAGAATTTCTCGACTTTATTCATCTGATCTTGATCAAATTAGTACATTTCTTACATGTCAATGTTCATCCTGAATTAGCTGTTCTGAAACGATTTAATCCTACTCTTGCAGAATATTTGTTTGGTCATCACCACGAACATGCATTATTGATGAGGAAAGAGCAGTCTCAAGAACAGATTTGTGTTGATCAGTAACAAGCATAAGTTGGTTTACACAGTACGATGACCAAACGCGTAAGTGCTAATTCTTCGCGTGGTACCAAGCGCGTCAAACGTTCCTTGATGCATCGTTATACACCGACACTATGTTTCTGGCACCGTATATCGTGCTCAATGTTTACGAATTCACGTCACTCTTAACGATTTTCTGCGTACAGTTCGTATTTGAGATAGCTTTGCACAATCATATATGGACCACCTTTGTACATTTTAATGTTTTTGGAACCACCGATCACATTCAAGTACATTTGCGGTCGCACTTACATATACTCTTCAATTAGTTTACCCTAGTGTCCGTCCTTCAAGTTAACAACAACCCAGTTATTGATGTATTTAAACAACCGCTGTGGGGGGTTTCGGATAATCGAAGATATCAGATTCGTCGAACACACTCGGTTATGGCATGTACGCGTGGTGATATGCATCAGTGTCGGTGTAAAGCAGTTAACCAGATCCTGTTAAAGGGGTTTGATTTTATCATAGTAAAGTCGTACAATTTTTGTAAGAACAACATTTTAACGACTTTGATTTTTTCTCATCAACTTTTCTTTAAAGTGCTACAAACAATTGTGTGATACGTGGAAATATGCATGCAAACTTCAGTTCAGTTACTTTGCCATTTAAATATCATAATGTGTAGGGGGTTATACACTACTATAATCTAGAACTCTTTTTTTAAGACATCCACTTACAAATATTCTATGCTTTGATCATTATGTAAGATGACAATATATTTTGATTCAAGTGTTTGCAAATGAAGGTCAATAGTCCAATAAGGAGAAACGGTAGATATCTGGAAATGCTTCCATTCAATTTCTCTTTATGTCAAAGGTGTTTTTAAATTAATATGGACTACTAATACCAGGATACAAAACTACTAGACAAGTCTTATTCAAATACTCTTAAAATGGCTAAAGCTAAACCGAAATCAATAAATTCTCACAAGTATAATTATAGCATGAAACAACAAGTGTATTCAGCATGTTAGTACTCTTAACAAAATGGTTCACGGATATGCTGGAAAGAAAGAATGTCCTATTTGTTGTCCGCGTTGTTGAGTTTGACCATATGTTTTACAATCAAATATATGACAAACAAACCAAAAGATCAAGAAAAAGAAATGGGATCAAGATGTAGACTGTATCTGTTTTTGTCACTTTTAATACCATCAGGACACAAGATAATTCAATTGAACCTTTTTTGTGGCTCAGTGTACATGCGACAAATGTGTTCAAAACTGCCAACATTGTGGCGTGTTTCAAGGATGACGTACTTTACTCATTCTTTTCTGCTAGATTTTAGACCACATCCCCAAAGAAACTTTAAAGGAATAAGGGGATTGAGACCGCATCTTTTGCACATAAAAAACATATGCCCATGTTTAGGACTTAAAGCATTTTTGCATATCACCATGGATTACAAAACAAAATTGTAATCAAGTGAACTTTTAAAAAGTATATAGTAGCCTGTCAATACATTTCAAAGAGGTTACTAAAGTAATCAGGATAAGCGTTTGAGAGCATGGATACATTCTCTGTCATTTCTGAATAAAATTGTTCAGATTAGGAAAAACAAACCTTTAGTAAAGCATTACTAGGACATCGGAAGTTTAACGTTTAAGAAATGCAACTTGGTGCCATCGGACTGATTTGAAGCATTGGCCATATTTTACTCATAACTATGTTAAAATATACAAAGAATTGTATCTAGGATGACAAAGACAGAACAGTTTAATTTTTCTGGATAACATCCATTTGAAGACGTTTTTAGGATAACCTAACATTTGAAGACGTGTGTAGCCTAATGTGTGTGTATTTTCGTCAACCTCCTTGGATTCCTAGTAATAATACTATATATATATATATATATATATATATATATGTCTGTATTTATATATTACGCAATCCATTAAATAAAAATTATACTTTTGGGATCTGCTTTTTAATTTTCCAAAGTAATATATGATGTCAAAATTAAGTGGGTGGGAGCTAAATACGATTAAGATCTCCATATGCGCACAGACCATTATTTTATAATATCTCTCACACGCCTCAATAAAACAAAATTAAAGGTATGCAGCCTGTTGAGTACAAACATTTTGACCTCTAAAAGTCATTGAAAGGGTAGCTTAAAGTTAATGTCTCATTATCCTTCAATGCCACTTAAAAATATACCAAACGGCCGAGTACTTTTATTTCTTCTTCCACTACACTATTAATATTATGGGAATCATGAGGAAACGATATAGGAGAATCGTGTTGCTTTAGGAAAAGCTGATATTGAGAGGCTAACAACGTTATCAAACACTGATACTGAATTTAACTTTAATTATGCCACGGATCAACGTTTATAAAAAGTGGCTTTGTGCAATTATTTATATGTATAAACGTGCACAATTTATTTTATATTGTCTTTTTATTATTCACGAGATTAGTGGATATTAGTCACGCTAAATGTAATCATGGATTTTAAAGTGGTAATAAGAGATATCGAAATTTGTTTTCTTCATGAGGCTTTTAAATTATATTGCATGCTCTTTTTATACATAATATTCTCCGTCGTCAGTAAATCACTATATCTGATCTCTGCAGACATCTTTAAATTTACATTTGAAATAGCAAGTGTTGATTAGTGATCACATTTCGTGTCATAGGCCAGAGACCCCTATACATGATAGACCTATATTCGTTTCAGTTAGAAGTCATACAGATTGCAGCCTATTATAATTCTCGACAAAATACATCTGACACGTTACAAAAAGACTCGTTTTGTAAAAAGGTATTTCTATCAAAGTGAAGACAGACGAAAACGTTACACAGCTGAAACATCGAATTCAAAATGGCTGCCTAATCTTAATTTCCAGTTTAGCTCTATAAATGATTGACTATAAAATACAAAATTCCTGTTTGGTTCTAACGTTACATACTCGAGTACTGATGTGTTTGCTTCCAGAAAATACATACAGTAGCATCCTTGTAAACAAACAGTTGTGTTTCTAAAGAGAAGTCGCAGATTCAAATAACAAATTCATTGTAATATTTTGATGGAAATATGATACTTGCTTAGCCGTGAATTTCCTTACTGTGTTTGTGTGTATGTATATGTGAGTACAGTCATATCTACGTAACCAGAGAAAACTACATGTAATTTTGCTTATACCTTTATCATTTGTAAGTGTAAATGTGATTCAGATTTGATAATTTTCAACAAGATTGATGTCAAGTGTTCTTTTGAACTTGATGAACGTTATTGTGCTTGTGAAAAATCTCTGGGGTAGGGTAGGGTATGTTTGTTCGATTTACATCCAAAATACATCCAACGTTTAAGAAACCTTTGCCTTAAAAAAAATTGAAAGACGAACCTCCGAATGATGACTTGTTATGTTCACGTGTGTCGCCTCTTGTTTTAGTATGTACAACAGGCAAGGCCTTAAATGAAACGAGACCGTAAATTGAATGAAATAATTTCGCAACGTTTCTCCATGTTACAAATGTAATAAAAGCCTAGACAATATCCTATCTACTACTAAATCATTGCTCAAGAAACGTAGGCATGCGAGAAATCATCCCAGCATTTTGCCGTGGTTAGGTGGTGCTTCATTCTCGAGGGCTTATCATCCACTATGTGTTGCAAAATGGCATTAAACCCACAAACCAAATACGTATTTTACTTATATCTTATGTAGGGGTTTTGCAATGCTTTCTCCAACTCACCAATAATGTATTTTCTTTTACTATTTACCATTTTCAAACATAATATCTGAAATTTGAGATAGACGTAAACGTGAGTTACTCATTGGTGATAAACTTGAAGTTGTGTTTTTCTGAACGACAGAAATGGAAATGAAAAGCAAGAAGAAAAGAAACAACGAAGAATGCGGAAGGGTTTGAACGTGTAGAAGATTGTATTTGCAGATTACTGACATCTCATGTCTTCTCTCTGTCTCGATCTCGTGCAATATAGCCATGTGAGAAAGTTTGATAGTAGCTTCTCATGGATCGGACGATCTTCCTTACGCTTTTGACACACTCGTCCTAAAACGGATATAATGGCAAATATGAATAGATGTGCTCAAAAAGAACTTGAACACACGAGGCAATTAAAGTTATGTATTTATTTCTAACGCGTAGCTGAAAGAAAATAATTTGTCTTCCTCAACAGTTTAAATGTTTCTTTCACTAATTACCATTTTCGATATTAATCTTCAAAAATGATATTAGAATTTGAGATAGATGAAACGCGGAAGTAATCATTTGGTATTATTCTTGATTATGTACAGTCCGACCAGATTATCGAAAAGGATATGTAAAGAATAACACAGAAGAAATTCGATACAACGCATACCGAGGTTAGATGTCAGTGACCTGTAAGGTTGAGCGACTTACATTACTAAGCCATCCACGGCTACTCTATCAAGACAAACGTTTAATAATTATATCAGATGCTACTAGGTAAATAAAGGGAAAGAAAAGAAATACATATTAGGTGATATTATTAGTTATTATTCAAACAAATACATTTACCTGACTAGACTAGCAACACCTGGCAATCTCTCCTTTACACCAGTACACAAATGCGCCACATTCAAGCGTGATTCATTTTGTTATATCCTCCAAAAGAGTATAGCCGTATTGCTAGTCATACACACTTTGATTTGATCTGTTCTTCTGCATCCCTCGTTGCTGGTTTCAATTATATTATTTGTTCTTGATGTTCTGTATCAATTATAAAGGTATATAAAGTTGCCATGCCAACATGCGTACATTCACTCAGGTTTATTGGCAGATGTGAATCCATTTCTCTCTTATGAGAAGTTTGATTTATTCCTTATAACAGACCGGAAAAGGAAAGGGAATAGTAAGAAACATATTTACCTTACCATGGAGGGCTCCGTTAATATTTTACCTTCCATGGCAGATCGACACTAAAATCAAAAGAGCTAATCAGTCATTTTCCCATAGAGATCTTTCGTTTATGAACTTAAATCTATTTGAGGTTATATCCGTCAATGCCTCATGCGCCTTGTATCAATGGATGGATTGCCATAAAGGCAGCATTATAACGTATTTTTCTTATACCTCTAGTTGTTTGCTCAACAAGCAGTAAGCATTTTCCCTCTTAGAGCAATTGTTGACGAAATCACGTTTTCAGATCTCTCCATTTAAAGCTCAGTATTTGTATTGTTCACTGTTATTGATTGGCATAACATTTCAAGATACTAATCTTGATTATCCACTACATCTAATTATCAAACTTTATAGATATGTTTCACATATTAGTCAATGACGAAACCGTTCATCCTTTGAGTCGACAAATCAAAGGTCTATACCAGTGTGAGGGAAAGAAGAAAAAAACTGTTTCTGGAAAGCAACTAAATATATTTAATCCACTCCTTCGTAATAAAAGGCAAAGACCCACCTAAGTGCGTTTGTTGCAATGAGCACTTCGTTATTAAACACTTTATGATAGGTTATATTTCACTATAAACGCTGCAACTGCCAAAACTGTTCAACATATAATGAAACGTTCTTATAGGTAAAAGTGTCCAATTATTTTAAATTTCTTGCAGAAAGTCAACATTTGTTAAAAGATTATTTTGTTTGCAACGCGATTTATTTATAAACATTATAAAAGTATTTTGTTTGTTCTTTTAATCACTTTTAATCACCCTAATATTGTACCTCTATTCAGTTTAGAAAGAACATTTGAATGGAATATATCAAAGATTTCCAATATATGGATTTGTTTTTGTATTCTTAAAGCTCTTTTATAATAAACATCCCGAACTATTAATTCTCCTCAATGTAAACATGTTGTAGCGTTAAATATCCTTAAACTTATGTTATGTCCTAAAGTTCACAATCAATCAGTCATCATCGTTTCTTTGTTTACTTTCCATTGAATGAATTTGGACTTTTTGTATCAGACGATGACCCTATTAAGCTTGTGTGGCTGGATCCTTGCCTCAAACTGGAACACTACTTCCCGCGCAAATTGGTAAATATGCATTTCTTCATGTTTCGTTTGTGTTTGTAAGAATTTTCCGTTGGTTTCAATTCATTATTTACTGCATTTTTCTACACTTGAGAAACCAAGGGAGATACATTCTTTAGGACGATATGGCTTTGTCTTCTAGTGTAAATCGATAATAAACTATGTTTCCCAGCCAAAGTCGATCAGCTGACTTTTTCATGAGGTAGTAATTAATAAATAAATATTGTTTAATGTTCTTCTGCTCATGGAAAAGTTAATTGCATTTTTTAATATTTGTATTATATTGAGAACAATTTCTGAATATTATCTGTTTGAAAAAGTTTTTTTTCCAAGAAAGATTTATAATAACATTATGTTATTACAGATCTTTTCTAAGTTGATTTAATTTCTGATTATTTAAATTATAACCAACCTATAACGAAATTGAAGCTTCAGAAATAATCTGTCTGATGCAACACATAGAATTATAGATTAAAATTTATTCTGCCTTTAATTGAATCAACTGCTTAAAACCAGTCATTGTATTATATATTATGTTATTATCATGTGTGGCATGATGGTTTTATTTCGCACGTATCAGACACAGGACAACTTTATTTCACATCTAGAACTGAAATCATTAGAAACATGTTTTTTTTCTTCTCTATGATACAATGCACATGTGTCACAATTTAGCACGATCGAGTTTTCCTGTTGTAAGATTCCTATCAGGGAAGAAGCTGACTCAAATGTCATCGCATAATGTATCAGTTTTTCAAACACATCTATGTGCAAGGAAATTAAATGTTGTTGAAGAGAACTATTAGTTTATAATGCAACACATCTTACATATAGTATTAAAGAATCAAAAACAAAACCAATGTACAGTAAACATGCGATGGAGACATAGATGCATTAATTACTTAAGTAGGAATAATATTAAAACAATTGGCATCAATGACAGACATGATTACATTGATACAGAATTATAGTGAGGTCTAAAGCTTGTATATATACCATATATACATGCATAAAAGTCCCATTCAACTGAACAATCATATATGAGCTTATGTTAAATTCAACTGTATTAAACAAAATATTCCATTGTATAATACACCAGTGTGTTAGAGTATTTGCAATTATTTTATATTAATCAGTGGAACAAGATATAACCAAACTGCATAATGCACAACGTGTCATGGTTTATGCAGTTTGTTAGGATTTCATCCTTGGAACAAAGAAAATAATGTTTCGACCCAAAATGCATTATGTGACAGCAGATTAAGGTCTATGCATCGTATTAGGGGTTATTAGTTGAGTAACCAAACACGACTGAGATCTTATATCGCACAGTGTGACAGTGAATCAGGATCTCTGTTGTTTTTGGAGTTGGTTCTGATGAAGATAAACGCATATACAGTTCTTATATATTGCAGTCAACATAATTTGATAATGTATGCTTGTGCAAGCCTCAAGGAAATAACAACATATGCATATCTTACACACTGGAATTTGAGTTATGGCCCCTGTAATAATCAAGACATGGTGGTTCTCAGAACGTTGTGGTGTGGACACTAGTATTTTGGAATGGAACAATAGGCCATGGACGTGTTGCGAATGATACGTAGACTTGTAACAATATTAAGAAACATGTAACTTCCTTTTAGTTATTGTAAGTGTAATATTTTGGTCTTACAAATTTTCATGGTCGATAGTAAACAAATTGATATGGATGGAAAACATATAATCACTATAGTTTAATTTAATCCCAATCTATTGTATTTCAATTATTATCTGCTAGGGTCGAATTGAAGTTCTTTCTCGACACGTGTTTAAATAGTATTCTTCAGTTTTGATTGGCTTGTTTCAAGGTCACTTCTTAATAGTCAATCATAACTACCAGTATCTTCTTTTCTTTCCGACATTTTAAGACATTTCAGCCTGATTCACCTGATCAAAAGCTGGACTTATCTAGGTCACTACGCCCCATGGCCTGTATTAAGTGTATGTTTTCACTTTTAATTGGACGACGTTATGGTGTTTTCTTTCATGCAGAAATAAATTATGCAATCTTCTCTACCAAATGTTCAATTAATAGTGGGGATATAACCAACAGATTGATCATTCACATTGTATTTCCAACATACACAAAACAGCCACTTGGACACAGTCACTTGTTTATGTTAGTGAAAAAAAATAAAGAACTTGCAAGACCTTAGAAAGGTGGGTAACTAAGATCACATGCGTTTTTGTATCTGCCTCCTTGAATATTCTGTGTTAATTTGCTTCGTTGCCACTTTCATTCCCTGATTACAAATATCATAATGAAAAGTTTTCTCCCAAACTGTTCAACCATGTACAATTTGAGTATATTGCAGAACACTTAAAAGCGACTTTATCATAAAGTATTGGTGTGTTTTGATGTTGGATGCCAATACGTCGGAAAGAAAAGTTCAGCTTTTGATCAGGTGAATCAGGCTGAAATGTCTTAAAATGTAGAACTAAAATAACTGGCAGTTAGTATGTTCGGAAGCATTCTTTATTGTTTAACTCTGTAACGTCATACTGGAAATAAAACAAGTATGCCCCCCACAGACAGATTTTAAAGATTTCAAGATCTTTCAGTTGATGTTATGTTTTATGCATTCAAGTTTTGGCTTTTTTACATGAATCATATCGTTTGCTAAAGACTTTGAGCAAGTAATGTAGATCCTAACTGACGACATAATTGAGCCCAAAGTGTACACAGTTATATGTGTGCTATACATTAGCTAAAATATACATAGAATGTCAGCTGACTGGTTCACCCAGATGCAACTATATTTCAGACAAAATGGTAAACTAAATATTAATATCTGACCAATGCATTTGATATCATGTACTTCAGACATTGTCAATCATAATTGGTGCGCAGATTTCATTGATCAATTTTCTGAGGATTGGTCCATATATTGATCTAGCAAATTGATTTTATATTATCAAAATCCGGTAGAGTATAAGAAGAGTATAAGAAGAGGGTAAGGATCGTGAATGTTCGTACAATGGACGATAAAGTTTGTAAGTTCCAGGTGGATGACAACAACACTGTAGGACAACTTATGCTGACAATCGGTTCAAGGATAGGTAATAGTATTGATCATTCTAGTCATGCATTGTGTTTCTTATTACTTAGCTTTATAGTCATGCGTTGTTCGTTGCATAAGGGATTACCAAATATAATTAATCTTTATCTTCCTTTCTTCAGTTGCATTTCTTTGACTAAATGAAATCGATATTGACCGTTAAACTATTTTGTTGGTTCTTATCCATGTGGTTTTCAAGTTTCCCGTTATATTTATATAATTTTTGTCCACAATATTACTTTACCCCTGATAACCCATTCTTTTTACAAACTGCATTTTATTCCACCCATCAATAATTTGAAAGCTAAATGCTTTATAGCTTTAAATCTACTTAAGGTAGTTGCACACACTGACTGGGGTGCTGATAAAAAAGTCATCCTTAATTTGTATAGAACATTTATCCGCTCCAAACTAAACTACGGATGCGTTGTTTATGGTTCAGCTAGGGAGTCATATTTGAAAATGCTTGACCCAATATATCGTCAGAGAATTAGACTCGCTCCGGGAGCATTTAAGACATCTCCGTGTGAAAGCCTTCTCGAGAATGAACCACTTGATCGCATCGCAGCAAAATGCTTCTACACAGCACGCTCTCATACCCTCTGAACCCTGCTTTCTCGGCTGTTTTCCAAGGAAAATGCAATATTTTAGATGAAAATAAACCAAATGCCATACCTTCATTTGGCATCAGAATATCATCCAGCTTTGACAATATCAAAATTAATCTCTCTACAGTTCAGAAAACGTTTGTCTCGGAAACACCACTTTGGCTTCTTAAGCAACCCACAATGATTGTGTATACTGATGGATCGACGGTTGATGAAAAGGATGCTGCAGCCTTCGTTAGTTGCAAACACATAAGCAAAGTACGTTTGCCAAACGATGCGTCCATTTAATCAGCCAAAATCAGAGCATAGACCTTGCTCTGAAATTTATAGAACATAAACTTATTTTAAATAAATATGTGACTCACCATTTGTGCTTCAGTCACTACACACTAGAAAATTGGAGAATCCGTCATTAACCAATCTCCTCGTCGATACTACGGAGCTTAGTACCTCCTATAATATAGTATACTTTTGGTTACCTAGCCATATTGGTATTAAAGGAAATGAAGAAGCAGACCGCGCTGCTAAGATGGCTCTATCACAAGAACGATCAGAGTTTATATTACCCTTTACTGATTTTAAGTCTAATATCAAAACGTACCTACGCTAGCATCATGGGATAATGAAGTGAATAATAAAATTCATGCCATCAAACCAACATTGACAGAATGGAGTCCTTCCTACATAACCATCCGTAGGGAGGAGGTAGTCAATGAAAGAATCAGAATTTGTCATACATACATTACCCACTCCCACATACTAAAAGGTGAAGATCCACCACAGTGCATTTCTTGCAATGAACCATTCACTTTTACACACTTTATGACCGAGTATTCCGACCTGCAACCTAAGCGTGATAAGTACTATTTTATGTACATGACATGAAGGAACTTTTTGATACTATACATATCAATTGTATTTTAGATTTCCTGAAGGAAGTAAATCTGTATTTTAAACTATAACTTGTATTCCATCACCTAGACATTTTTACATAATGCAAATACGGCCTCTTATTTTCAACTTCTTTTCATCAACATACACGATTTACATCTCCCGTTGATTGGGAAGCTTTCAATTGTATTATTACCAACATCTTAACATTTTACTTTGAACTATTTGGTTTTCTATATCGCTGGTGGATGTTAAACCTTTTATTATTTTTAATCATGGATAAATACAACCTATTGTATGGCGCTAAATAGCCTAAATATGCCGGTGCGCCTTTAACAATCAATCAATCAATCAATAAATCAATCAATCAATCAATTCATCTTACAGTGAATATGCTTTACCACTTATCATTTGATTCAGATGGCTGGTTGGCACATTTTCATCCTGGTATGTTAATGTTTGGCTGATATGCTAACTGAATATAGAGACTACACCTTTCAAAGGCTACATGTATGGTGACGTCATGCTTAAAATTGCGCTCAGCCCAATGGAAAGTATTTGGACTAATTTATAATGATAATTCCAGTTACCAAACTTTTGTGGATAGCTTGCTCGTGGTTTAAGGACAAAACCATTTATGGCTCAGGTCAAGAATTCAATGGTCGTAATCAATTACATTTATTTTCATTTTATATGCTTGAGATCTCGGATCATACCTGAGAAAGTGATTTCGTTTTAAGCATATAATTGGTACGAATCTGGCAGTAACGTGATATTTGATTGACGTGAATAGTTGCTAAACTGAATTTGATAGGCACGATGGGCTCTGAACAAGGATTATGTCGTAATTTGAACTTTACATCAAGGAATATTTTAAATGAGTGTTTAGAATCTGGGCAATCACGAAACCCCAAATGGCTGATGTCAATCGTGGTTAATCTTTACATGAAGATTGCGTTAGAAAATATTAGATTGTAATAATGATGAAGAAACTTTATTCAAAGACACTTAATGGAAATATCAGGGAGTGATTTTGAATCCTACAATGGGCTTAATATGAATCCGATGTCAATCTTTTTTGCAACGATATTTTGAAATTAAATGTAGTAACTGGTTGCTAATTAATTCACATAGAAATTAAAAGCAGAGTTCAATTTTCATGTCTTTAGTCAATGTATTTATTTGATGACACTACCCAAGTCTAAACATGCAGACTATAACAATGATGAACGTAAAACCCAAACACATCATAACAGATCTGATATGAAATTTTGTATGTTGTAGTCAGTAAAGTGCTGAATAATAAAATCAAGACGTGGCAGAGCTCATGCTAGCGGAAATTCGTATTTTGAAGCATTAGTATCCACAATACATATTTGGAACCGTGGAAAATTGTATAAAACAAACTTAAGTAACAATTTACTAACTTTGTATTAGTTGGTTAACACACAAGTAAGGAACTGATTAAGCCCAGAAGCAATCAACAGAATAAAACATATACAACTATGTGCTCCATATTTCACGGATTGCAATAGACCTCGAACAGATAAAGAAGTAGTGGCGGATTTTGATCTGTTTAGTAAATATTGACGTATAGCAGTATCCTCATCCGTTCGTTTTTCTTTTTCTTCCATAATAATTTGATGATAATGTAGATGCTCTCCCATTAGATGAAACCCTGTTATCATCTTTGAATATGTCTTGAACATATTTTTCATCGCTACTACTCTTAGATGGCTAGTCCAATCACCATGTGTTTTATTTAACTGAAATCCTTTTTATGAGATATAACTAAAGGAACATGTGTACACATGTTCAGGCCACTGTGGCTGTCTTGGCAGCCATCTTAAAATTATATTGCAACTCGTCCTGAAGAGATACTCAGAACTCGTTTTAATCAGAAAGCTTCGAATGATTTCAAGTTGGTTTTACGTGTGAACATACTGTTGATATGGCCACCACATAGCACTCATCTCATTACATTTGCTATAGCCATTACACAATAATGGAGAGTCATGTCAATATATGGTTATCACTAGAGGACTTCTTATAATATCTACCTGCCTTTAAATGAAATTGGTGTCAATAGGACGTCCAATTGTACTTCAATGCAACTACCTATAACCTTTATTTATCAATGCTAATATTCCTGCATGGTAAGTTATATTGGCGTAGGTTATTCTTCGGAAAACGTTCTACCGTTTCTACTTAGTGTTAAATAAAAATGGTTTTGATCTGGGATGAAATGTGGCTGATAAAGTGCCTTGCTTGAACACCGTGTTCAGATATTTTCTCAACCAATGAATGTTCATATTATTATGAGGTTTTCACCAATCGATATCTTACACTCTTAATAGAAAGTTTACTAAATTGGTGCTCATCGGACGTCGAATATATGGCCATATTGAAAAGCTTGTCTTAACTACTCTTTTGTAAAGGAAACGTCATTTAGTACGGAGATTTTTCAGACGAGTTTTATTGTTTCAACGATCTATATGGAATGGGTATATACCAATATGGGGTTTTCACTAATAGCCTTTTGTCTAACACCTAGATGGTGAGAGTCGGGAAACTGGTGATAGTCGAAAAGCCAATATGGCCGCTATGACAAATGTCGTAAATTTAGGTTTGTTGTCAATGTTCCAAAATAGAAGACCAATATGAAATGGGGTTTTCCCTAAACACTTCTAATGATGTATTTTTCTTCCTAAATATAACCAATCTGGCATCCAATATATCCCACACCATCTGTTTTGAAAAGTGTTTTTTGCCAGATTAATATCATATTTTGAATTTAATATTCAGCATTAAACAAGTTACAAGGTATTATCAAGAATTCCAGGAGATCGTTTCAAAACTTAGACCGTCAGTCTGTTCAATTAGATCTTAGATTACCCCTTTATATCGATTTACATTTAGAATTTATCAGGATTTTGATATTGTGTTTAATTGGAAGCATACTGTGACATGTGTGGTGCTATTTTTCAGGAATAACAAACCATGAGTACTCGCTAATATTGGAATGTCTGATGATGAAATAGAGAATTTGCTGACACTAAGGAGGAAAAAGTTCATGATTAAGGACAGAAGAAAATGGAGGAGATGAGAAAGAAACTCCACACAGAAGACGACAGTAAGTTTTAAATTAAAGTTAAATTGTTATGATCATAAATAAGTGGTACCTTCTTAATAAAGCAATAAACAAATTATAACTTTTAATAGTATTTTGCTATGTATACCCGATTACTTCATCAGATCCCATACAACCAATATCGACACTGGATAGCATTAATATTGCATTTGTTCCAATACAACATATATGGATGTTGATTCGTATTGATAATGCATCTGATCCCACATGAACTAAATGGTTGGGGAACGAACAGTGCTTTATTTTAAATTCCGAATGATAGCAATGATTCATATTGCAAAGCTTTGTTCAGTACGAAACTGAAAATATTAATTTTAATAACAATTATTGTCGGCTTTAGTTTTTATTTATATCTCAATGTTGATACTCCAATTGAGATTTCAATGATGATACTCCAATTGAGATTTTACACCATCTGCCTATTGATGTTCTGAACATTTAGGGATTTTTTAAAATTAGAGGTGGATATAGTTCAATGGATGAAATCTACTCTTTACTTTGTTTTATTCGTAAACGTTAGTTAAGATATACTGCAAGTTGTATATAATCCTGAGCTTATCATCAGAGATGAAATTAGATTATCAATGCCTAATGTTATATAACAATTCCTTATTCCATGCAAGGATTACCAATATTGAACAACAATCTTACCAGAGGAAGAACTGTGTGATAATAACAGACCCGTTCGTTTTGCAAAATGCCTGAAGCAGCAGAAACAAAAACTGAAATCAAATACACCTACCTGTCAATGCACTTCCGCTATCCATTTTTTAATATTCTGTAAGTGTTATCTATCTGCAAATGTACCAGAACTCGTAATGTTAAATTTTGGCTGAGAATAATTATGTTTAAATGCTTGCCTCTTGCCTCTTCGTATGGTAAATAATAGTATAGTATAAGAACGTGAGAATCTCGCACACTATCATACATTCTGCAGCAAACTGGTTGGATCATTCCAAGACCTTAAGAGAACACGGCGTGAATGAAGAGAATACCCTGTTACTCAGGAGAAGGTTCTCTCTGACAAAAGTATGGATGCCCTGGATCCAACTGAACTAAACTTACTCTTCTCTCATTTAAATGTTACTTAAGCTTCATTCTGACGACTTGTTTGCTACATGTAATGATACGATTATTGGAAAATCTAATCCATGTGAGTTCACAGCTTAAACAATAGTACAAAAGTTAAATAAATGACTGTTGAAGGAAAATCTAAAGTATACTCCAACAAAAAAACTTATAATATTAGACCGATAATGGTGATATGACAGAATATTAAAATCTAGATAAAAAAAAGAAAGCTTGAAACAATCATTTTAAAATTAAATGATCCGTCAACAGCATCCTAAAACAAAGAAAGCATGAGCAACTGCTTTTGCCCTTGGCTGTCAGCATGATTTTAGCTGGGTGATCATGAATATGTGCAAACGGAATGCAATACTTATCAATTACGTTTATGTATAAATTAATTTATTACAAATTGTCTAGCCTTGTCAATTTACCTCATATCTTCTTCCTATGCTGCCCTGTAACTGGCATAGCTCTAGCATCATTCAGCAGATTCTGACCAATGACTAATTTGTGTTATTAGTGTCTTATGTATTGTCAACTCTCTTATTAATAGGCCCTTAACAGCTTTATATCTTTACATGGAATGTAGCTTCTACCGTCTCATTAACTCCATTTTGGTTAGACCATTGCCTTTGAGAATTACATTTCTCTTTGCCAATGCTGGTTGCAACTGGCAATGCCCAGAATTATCTTGATCCAATTTGGCTCAAAGACACAACATCGCCTCCGTGACCAAGATGTGCTACATGTAGAGTGTGTCATGTAGCCTCTTTTTAAGACAGAGTTATGGCCCTTGGCAACTTCTAAACTTCTGTCCATCATAATTGAAGACACCATTCCATGTATTCGGTGTAGATCTGTTTGAACGGTATCACACTGAAGTAGATGTGCCTTTTTATAGTGTGTCTTATCAGCCCTATTTTAGATACACGTTTTGGTTGTTGCTTGTTTTAAACTTCACTTTTCAGCACGTGACAAGACATATATAGCGACCTATTATTTGGTCACGGAAGAACAGCAGACAATGTCGAGAACAACCATTTACGCACATGAAGATGATAGCAAGCTTTCTTACATACCCATGTTATCCTATCCATGGACTAAAAACTCACATTGCGTTGTCGGTGATCTGTAAAGACCTGTGCTTTAGACCACTCAGACGCCTAGTTATGGCCTTTGACAATCAACTTCATATCTTCGTATGGATATTGTTTGAAACTGCCATCTGTTAAGATCAATTACACATATTATAATCTTTGTCACCAAAATATAAATGCAATTGTATTGGTTTGTTCTTTCCGTTTTGGCTAGAGTTGTGACCTTAACAATTCACCTTAAATATTAACGTTGAATGTTGTATGTAACGAGTATAAATAATGCATTATTGAACATAACCTAATATAGTTTAGTTATTTATATTGTATCATAGATATCTTACGTATCACTGGAATAAATCAAGAACCATTCATATATTCTGATTGAATAGATTATGTGCATTGTCTCCTTTACCCCGATCCACCGTTTTATAGAATTAGTCTCACCGACAACGTTTTGGACTTTTTATCGTTACATTGTTGTTGCTTGTAATTAGCATCATCTGACGGAACAGAAATATGACCTCCATAGCTCTAAATAAAATGTTATTTTGTATTAATGAAAACTTGTTGAAAGGTAGATTCATTGGAGAAAATACCAGGTTATTATATGATATCATGGACCAACTTGAGAATGAAAATAGATATGGTTTACTATTGTTAATAGACTTTGAAAAAGCCTTTGACTCCATTGACTGGACCTTTGTGGAAGAAACTTTAAAATCTTTTAATTTTGGTGATTCTGTTTGTAAGTGGTTTAAACTGTTTTGTAATGACTCTAAAAGTTGTGTTATAAATAATCGGCATATGTCACCATTTTTTAGACTAGAAAGAGGATGTTGTCAAGGAGATCCCCTTGCTCCTTATTTGTTCATCATTAGGGTTGAGATTTTAGCTATAACGTTAAAGCAAAATGTAGATGTACGGGGATTGATCTTTGACGGCACTGAATATAAATTGGGTCAGTATGCTGATGACGCTTTTATTCTTCTTGATGGATCCCAACTTTCTCTCAAAACAACTATGAATATCTTGCAGAGTTTTTATCTATTATCTGGACGTAAATGTAATATAACAAAAACAAAAGCTATCTGGATTGGAAACAGGAAATTCTCCAATGAAAGAATATGTCCAGAAATGGGCCTAATTTGGTCCTATTCAAATTTTACACTACTTGGTATAGAATTTTCTCTAGATTTACAGCAAATGGTGGAAATTAATTATATGAAGAAACTGACAAAAGCTAAACGAATACTGGCAAGCTGGAGTTAAAGACATATGTCGTAAGTTGGTAAGGTAATTGTGGTAAAAACTCTTGTTCTGCCGATATTCATACATCTTTTTTCAGCACTTCCAAACCCATCAGCAAAAGTTGAAGCAGAACTAAATCGCGCACTATTTAAATTTGTATGAGGTGGAAAAGTAGAGAGATTAAAACGCGATATACTAGTATCTCCAGAAAACGAGGGAGGACTAAATATGATACACATGTTTTCATTCATTAGATATATTAAGATAAGATGGGTAAAACGATTGCTGGAAGGGGAGAATGGAGTGTGGCAAACCTTACTCAATTCAACTGTATTCAGAAATAAAAAGAATATTTGGATTTTGGGGAGAAGAAAATTAGAAGAATTTAGTAAGCTCATTAAAAATAGTTTTTGGAGAGATGTAATTTTGGCAATATCTAATTGGAAAGAGGAACCGCAGGGTCCAAATGAGTATCTATCTATGAATATTTTAAATTTTGTCCCTACTAAATTGTTCCATCAATACAATTCATGGAGAGAGGCTGGATTTGAAAATCTGAAGGATCTAATAGATGATAATGGCAATTTAATATCTTTTGAAATAATAAAACAAAAAACTAGAAGTGATGATTTCCTAAAATACTCCTCCTTAATATCCAAAATTCCAAAAGCACGGAAAGATGCCATAAAAAAACATTTAGTACAAAATAAGTTTAAAAAGCAGGAGGATAAAATAATGAATTTACAAAAGCAAAATTCACTGAAGTTTGTTTACAAAGATCTTTTAAAAAAATATAAAAGGCAACACACTGCTAAACATGAAACTTCGATACAAGTATTTAATAAAAGTATAAGTAGTGAAGAATGGTCTAAGATATATATCCGAGCGAAATCATGTACAAAGGATACCAAATTGATCGCTTTTAACTTTAAATTAATCCATAGAATAATAGCTACTAATGATTTTCTGAAAAGAATTAATATATTAGAAGACAACAAATTTACTTTTTGTAAAAATGAAAATGAAACCATTGAGCATCTCTTCTATGATTGTAATATTACTTCACAGTTTTGGTACCGTTTTATTGAATATTTTGCAACATTTTACCCAAATATTGCACATTTACCCAAGAAAGAAATTTTTCTAGGAAGTGAAAATCTGGACTGTTTGTGTAATTTCTTACTTATTTTGGCAAAGTATTATATTTATACTTGCTGATTCAATATGAAAAATCCTTCTATGTATGCTTTTAAGCAAATAGTTGCAATGCATAAGAACATAGAAAAATACACTGCTATAGTAAATAAAAAAGAAGACCTATTTCTTCAAAAGTTGACCTCTATAATCAATATGTAATAGGTTTCCAATTTTATGCTAAACAGGAACATAATACTGTAATATATATATATATATATATATATATATATATATATATATATATATATATATATATATATATACATATAAATATATATAATGGACTCACATATTGTTCAAACAATAAATATGTTGATCATATGCACGTGTGGGTGTGTGGGTGTGTTTTTCTTTTTTTTTCATTTGCTGTAGATTATATTTATTATCCTTAGATTATTATAAATGTTACATTGTAAGGTGACCTTGGGATGGTTCCCCGACCCAGTGGTCTACCTATTACGGGGATAATGAAAAAAAGACCTTGTTGGAGGTGTTATTCAAACATTCCATGTGATCATTCAGAAGAAGAATAGCCTCCAATGGCAATCATCCGACTCTTGGTTTCAAGCGCAATAAGCTTGTTAATTCGTTTTAGAGCAATTTGTAGTAATTGTGTCCTTGGCAATACAGTCGTCAGTAAGAACCGTAATTTATTAAAAGGCACCTTATTATTAATAATTTGTCTGCAGATGATGTTAAAATCACAATGTTGCTATCAATTACAAATTAAGTTTATATTTGATATAGAACATATATATTTACACAGGAATTAATCTCATAAGATGTTTCATATTAAATCAAACAGTTTTTTGTGGTTAGGGAGATGTAGAATAGGCCCAATGTATTCTCACTGCATGTGCTAAGAGTCGACAGAGTGACGACAAACTGTTTGCTCTAGATTGAGACCCGTCTCGAAGGAGGAAAGGATACTGGTAGCTGCGCAAAACGGCTCTCCGATGGTCCCATCCAGCCTTAGGATGGTCTATTAATTTTGTATTTTCACTTTCTCTTTTTCCTCGCATCTATCTAGATATCACCACGAGCCCTGTACTCTACTACATTTCCTTTCGTCTGTTGTCCGTTGTAAGACTTCATAGAATGTGACGGCTCGACGGGACATGTGGGAGCTAAATTTACTTTAATAATGTATTAAACGTATTCCTGACACTTCAAAAGTATCAAATTCTTAGGCTTCGAGATGTTGGGTGAGCACGAAAGAGGAATATAAAGCTAATCACAATGGAAAATAAAAAAGTCAACTGAAGAGAACCAAAATATTGGTCTGATTGGTATGGGGAACCATGTTGCGCAGAGTGATTCCCACGCTTTCGTATCATACAATCTAAATATGTTTCAAGACCGCTTGCCATATTTTCCCATTTGTAGTACATAAATACGACAATTGGGTTAATTGGCATATCAAATCGTACAAACCTATCCTCTAATTGCTGCTTATGGAATGTGCACGACAATTAAAAACTATTCTGAACCATAAAAATTTAGTTCATATTCCAGTAGCCTGGTTTTCTCACATATCAGTGAATTTTACAAACGAAGTGATTCGCTGTCTTAACTTGACTGGATTCAGTGATGAAAACATCATTAATGTGAAGACAAAACAAGATGTCTCTGCCATCGTATACGCTGTTACAAAAAACAGTATTTTGCAGGATAATAACACCATTAATTTCAGGTGTCAGAAGCATGTCCACCACAAAACAGATGTAACAAATGCTCAATATGGGCGTTTCTAATCGGAGACCTCAGTACGATTCCAACCACCATTGCAATAGCTGCCGAAACGAGCAACAAGGGCTATACATCTTTGAACAGGAGAAGAGAATTCAAAGGGTAAAATATATATCCAATGTCATAAACAAATGTTCAAATTATAAACTCCTGATATTGCTCAATCTTCCCAACTGTTGCGAAGACTCATCAGAACAGAACTAAAGACGCACAGACCCAAACACAATTAGCTCAAATACTCCACATCACAAACGACAGCAAATTACAACCTACACTCTGGCAAAATTCAATAAAACATCAACAGCAAATCAACAACCAATAAACATGTGACAACACCGCAACATGCAGCAAAAGGAGGTATGATGACATTATCGTGGAATTGTGGAAGACTGTTGCAAATACAAAGCAAACTACAGCAGCATGGGGGGGGGCGAATCATACAAAAGGTTGTGCAGCCTTTATTTTGTCAAAATAAAGGTTTCTTGTAATTTAACAATATGTATGTTATTTTGCCAAAATAAAGTATTTCAAGGGGAAGGGGTAAATACTACACAAAGTTGTGCAGCCATTATTTTGCCAAAATAACGGTTATAAATTTTTAATGATTCTGACGTTTTTAAGAGACCCTACAAAAGGTTGTGCAGACTTTATTTTGACGCAATAAAGGTTTCTTGTAATTTAGCAATAAACCTTTTTTTTGTCAAAAATAACATGATCAATGTTAGTTTTTATCCGGTCAAAATCCGTCGATGAAACCGGCCGATTTCCAAATTAATGTTATAAGTGATAATATAAGGCAAACATCGGAGAATCATAGTATTCTTGATTGGCCGGAGAGGCCGCTAACCATATAATTTATCAAATTCTATCCGATATCGTGTTACAGTGTCGGATAAATTTATCCTTACAAATCCGTGTGGGGTTGCCTGAGCGCCACTAAAGAAATTTTAAATTTTTTGAAATCCATATCACTACATCAAGTTTGCCAAATATGTCTAAGTGTATGAATGTCAACTCCGTTAATCACCACTAACATGTTGAAATTTCCTCTGATCACTTTGGGTACTTGTGTTTACTTTATGGTGACGTAAATCACATCAGTGTTTGTATGTCTTCCGCGAGAAAAAAATTCTGGCGGGATATTTTTGTTTATCTAGCATTACATCGTCATACACAACCAAGTTGTTAATATCTCTGTTAATGTCTTCCACGGAACGTGCTTCATCAATATCTCTAATAAACTCAATGATATCTTCTCTGGTGATCTCCGAGGCTTTCTCGTTATAATCCTTTAGCACCTGATAGCAATTTTGATCATCCACGCTCGGTGCACGAAATATAATAGTCCTATTTCAACCATTTCATAATCAAGTTAAGTAGCAGCTGTGTTTTACCGCTACCCGATGGTCCAATAATTATCATCCTGACGTAGTTTGGTAACATCAGTTAATGTTCGACAAGTGCTCGCCATTTTAACGCAAAAAAAATCGGTAAATTCCATTAAATATAACTTACTAGTATTATGAATTTGTATTGTGTAAAATGTAAAAGTAGTACACCAACATTTAATCCGGTTCCTACCACGACAGCAAATAATAGAAAAGCTATCACTGGCAAGTGAGCGCGTTGTGGTATAAAAAAAAATTAGATTTATTTTTCAAAAAGCGGGGATGATATCGCGGTCGCGTTAAAAAAACTCGAGGGGGCTCCATGGGAGAAGTATCCAGGAGACAAACACCTTCCAGGATATAGCTATTGTGGTCCCGGAACACGATTAGATATCGAACTTGATGACCAAGATAATCCTCGTCCGGGTGAACACCCAATAAACGCCACCAATGAAGCCTGTCGTATTCATGATATCGCATATCGTAGTAAAGATCTCGAACAACGTCATCTCGCGGATATAAAATTAATCCATGCGCTAAATTCAATTCCAGATAAATCCTTCAGAGAAAAAAGTAGCACCATGGATAATAATAGCCGTTATGAAGTGTAAATTAGTCGCGGGGTTAGGTATTTAATATGGAATCAATTTATTTTTTTCTAACCTAATACTACACAGGTAAATCAGCCATCGATAAACTCACAAGCGCGGCTAAAGTTACTAGTGCAACAGCTGCGGATTGGTTATCCCGACAGGCTATATGGCAAATGTATCTACCGCGGCCAGCAAAGATTCAATACGAGTCATTTGATGTTAATACCCCAAATGAAGTTCATCAGGCCTATATATTATTTCTTACGCACGATACAATTTAAAAACGTGTTTACAAATACGCGTTAACGATAGTTGACGTCGCCAGTAGATACAAAGAAGCTGAACCGCTATCAACAAAATCGTCATCCGAGGTTACCTCCGCGTTCAAAAAAAATTATCATCGAGGTCCTCTACGATGGCCAAATCTCCTTCAGGTTTATCCTGGTAAGGAATTTCAGGGTGAAGTATCATCAACGATGAAATAACACAACACCATAATACGATGAGGACACACTGCAATTCATCGCGATCAGACAATTGTTGAGCGGTTTAACAGAACACACGCTGATAAGTTGCTTCATTATTAGTACGTTAAAGAATTCATCGATGATAAATTATCTCGCGAATGGGTCAAACAATTACCATATGTGGTTGCATCGCTCAACAATGAAATAACCAGAAACATAAATATGAAACCGGTCATCGCGATAATAAAAAAATATATAAAAGCATCAATCAAAGATTTTCAATCAAAGATCCTACCTAGCAATATCACAGTGAGATATTTATATGAACCCGGTGAGCTTGAAGGTGGAACAAGAAGATAAACTGATCCGATATGGAGTATCACCGCGCATAAAATATTTTCCACGATAACATCTTAAATCAGACCAGCACGTTACAAACTAGATCCAACTGCACCACAACGGCGTTTTACCCGTGAACAGTTACAAGTTATACCGGATGACACTCAATTACCACCGACTAATCTCAAATAATAGCAATTCTCCGAAGTTGATTTATTATTCGTACTAGTGACATAGCGAGATAAATTAAATTTGACCACTCGAAGAAGTCTTCTGCGATCCACATAGTTGTATTGGTGATGGTTAATCCTTGTGATGAGTGTATCGACATCGCGTATCCTAACACCCACGGAGATTTATTAGCGCGTAGTGTGTTTTCAACCACGGAGATATCAACGTATACAATATTATTCAACACTAGTTTTTGTTGTTCAGATTTAACTGGGATATCAATGAGGATGTTTTGTCGTGTTGTATCTTTTGCTCTGTAACACAACGGAACCGGTTCCATAGGGAATTTTTCTTTGTGGGTGTTAAATAATTCTACCTGAAGTTTATCTCTTACTTTTTCTGCTCGCGAAAACAATATCGGTCGGTCTCCACGTATCCCAGAATTATAATACGTTGTTAGATCATAGATCATGGATCACTTTACGTGTTATTTTGATTTGTATATGATCCGGTTGTAGTCTTATAGCGAATTTCAACGTGGTTAATTCTTCGTCGAGTGAACGATAATCCGTGCAAATTTATTCGTATTAGTCCACGCTATTTTTTTAACAATTCATGACGAGATTCTCCGACAAATGGTGGTGGTTGACTATGATCGCCGCACATGATCACCTCGGTGTTTTTCTTTAACAACCAATCAAGGAATGTTTTTAGTAATTGTAATGATACTGTACCGATTTCAACCCAGATAGTTATCCGTTGAATGTATATTTGTCCCCATGCGATCGGGAGTCCATTCGGTTCCGTTGTATCTAAAGAAGCTATGATACGTGCACGCGTTAACTCCTCGGGATTTCATCTCACGGGCAAGACGATGAGTTGGAGTAAGCACAATCATGTCAGAATTCTTCCCAAAAAAATCTATCACTCGTGTTGTCTTTCCACAACCTCCTGGACCGTTCAAATAAACTGTTTGATGTTTGGTTATCGGATTGTACACACAAGGAAGCAAGGATGATATTTCCGCATATGTGTCTCCGTGATAATTTTCTTCGATGAGCTCATCGATTTCCTTGTTGTAATTGTATATCTTTTCTTTTTTTATTCTCCAAGTTCCCCAAAACCCCCAGCGTGTATATACTCCTTGACGCGTTTCAGATGTTTAACATTAAAATAAAATGAGTCTGTGGCAACTCTAACCGCGATATCAGAAAATCTGTTTACCATAGATAACACATTCAATAAAACATAACAAAGCAGCGAAGATCGCAAATGGCTAAATTTTGATGATCTCCCTCGTAGAATTAAACTATGGTTCTGAGGTTTTCCTTATTAGATAAATATGCTATTTATCTACCTATGTATGTTCCGTTTGCGACTGTATCCACGATGATAAAATCAATTCAGAATCGTCAATTATCAATGCGGGAAGTTTTTCTTTCATAATATTCTGCTCTGCCTTGAGTAAACTGCCCAATTATTATCCTTCCAAGATCTTTTGCTTGATCCTCTAGACATTTTTTTATTCTCGGATAATCGCGTTCTTCAGGAGTTAGTAACCAAACATCGGTTTGTTTCCGATATGAAATTATCGGCTCGGATGCAGTCAACGAGGTCAACATTCCCTTATCTAACAAGAACCTTACTAGCGCTATCGGAGCCCATTTCTGCACATAGAGATGTTTTCCCACCCAGAGATAAACTACCGGGTTAAGATCATCCGCGAGTTTAACGATGTTACCATGAAAAATCCCGTTAAATCAAAGTCTGGTAATGGTCCATTTATCTCTACTCCCGTCATTTCGTGTCTAGGATGACCACATCGTTTAAAGTATTCATGACATTCTCCCATTCCGAGAAAACTCGCTGGGCAACACGCTACGATATCCGCGCATATCATATTTTGTGAATCGTATTCCATGTTCTACGCAGCTAGCTATAACATATTCTAAAAGATCAGCGAGGAGTGGTTTCCAAGAATTGTTCGTTCTAGCAAAGTGAGCTGCGACAGCAGGTACCGTAAAACAATTTTTGGTGATTTCATCGGGATTGTCGGTGTATCTCAACGCGAGATTATTCATCTGTGTTTGAAGAGCTTCAGTCCAATATAAATCTCCGTTGGTTCTAACAAACTGATCATATGTTTGCCATTCATCCTTAAATAACCATATGTCATCTCGTAGATAGCTTCAAATATATCTCCGTGATAGTATTCTACCGTTCCTAACATCGGAAATATTGTCATGGACATACTCCATGCATGACCATTATGATCGATGATTTCAATAGGAGCACCGTTCTTTTTATATTTTGCTTCGTGTAAAATATCTTCGATACATAGTTTCACTGTAATCGGAAATCTTAATATGCGCTCCAATTCGATAACATCGCTTACCGATACTCCTGATTCAGCCCACGTTAATATTTTTGATTTTCGTAATTCGGTTAAACCGTTACCTCGATGGGATTTTTGAAAATGTTCTATGATTAGCTCCGCAACACAGTTTAATATTCTTGAAAGTTTCATCGGGAAAATGTTTTCAAATCTGTGTCATTTATCAGTTAAAGCCCATAAGGTAACGCCGTTACGGGATACGCACGATTGTAATATTTGTTATCAATTCCACCTAATGTCCCCGGTTTAGTTTCCTCGGTCAACACGACTGGTTTTCCCGTCCAGGTTAATACGCATTCACGATGATTATATACCCGGGGATTATTTCATCGTAAATTTTTTTATATTTGACTTGAATTACATATCTGGTATTTTTAAAATTTATCCTCGATAATATATCCTCGTCACGAGAATCAGTCATTCTGTATTCAAAATTAGGGGTTAAAAACGTCGAAAAGACATAATTGGCACCTTCGTTCTTAAATTCCTATTTGGAAGGTCGAATACTAGTTTGAATCGCTGATAACTTCGTAGGAAATTTTATCTTATCGTCTAGGTTAACACGCTTCTTTCGTTGAGTATTTATCTCAATCTAAGAATCATAAGCATTTTTATTATTTCGTTATTAAGATAAACTATATTTAAATAAGAACTACTTATCTATATATGCGCAATAGTAATTGGTTGCCTATTGGATCAACTACCAGATGCGATAAATTATGTCGAAAGGAGTTCTGTGGGGATCACATGCGAAACATCCGTCGAGGAAGCTCGGGTCCACAACCGTGTATCAATTGTGGTATTGGATTACGAGAAAAGACGAGTTTAAGAGTACGCTTCGAATTAAAAAATTATACAGCTTTTAAATGGTAATAAGAGCATCAAAAAATGTATTACAAACATCGATTAATTATTGAGTGTTTCATCGAAGGGTTCGGTAACGGTTTTGTTGTTAATCGAGATACCCTTTGACAATCGTATAGAAAATGTACGTGTTGTAACTCAAAGTGAAAATTGTTTAAATTCGGCTCCATAGATTAAATCTCAACATCGAAGTCCTGTAACTGTGTTCATGGACAGTTCTGTTATTGATTTTCCGTCGTTGCATTCCGCGGCTAAATACTTCGATGCTAGACGTGCATCTGTGTTATATACTCCGTCTGGTATATATTTGACGGTATACTCAAAATGATTAGATAACAGTATTTCATTTACCTTCGCGTGACTTTTTAATATATCGAAAATTGCAATTTAGTTTTGAAAATATTTTCGTATATATATATATATATATATATATATATATATATATATATATATATATATATATATATATATATATATATATATATATATATATATGAACAACGAAATCATATCGACGATCACCGAATACAAAATCGAAGAAAATTACAAAACGGAAGTTACGACGATGAAAATTGGCCAGCTGGGCTTTACGACGATGTTAAAAATCCAAAGGACTTCGACGACGGAGAAATTTACGATTATTTCCCGCTGATGACGAATTCGACTTCGACAATGCATCATGGAAATATGTGGTTTACGGTAGTAAAACGAATCGATTTTATAAAGGTGAAAAATTTATTTATGAAAATCGTATAAAATATTTTCTTCCTAAAATGAAATGATTGCTAGGAATTTAGAGAATAAAATAATTATATATAACACCATGAACAATGAAGCCATCGCCGAATTGAAAAACGAACTCGATCGTATAGGAAATCTTCATAACATTAAAATATTTACCAGTGATTACGCCGACGTCGAATATTCAAAAATAACTTCAGCGCGACGGTTAAATTTTCCCACGTATAAGTCACAATATAGCGTAGTAAAGATACCCCATCCGGGAGCGAAATTGTATCATCTATGAAAACATCAACGAAGAATTTGTTGCGGTATCAGCGATGTTAAGAAAGATTTTAAAAGTCGTCGGTGAGCTATTCAACGAAGAGTCGTTGATAGAATACACCGCGAAAGAATTCGAAAATAAATATATGTGGAAACGATTTCACCTAAGGATTTCCACGTAAACGATTTTCATCCTGAAGGATTTTCACGGAGTGAAATTCTTTGAGATTTTTTCCAACAAAAATTATACTCGAAAATAATGATCAGAGATCGTAAACAATGTGCATGAGAATACAAAAATTATAATCGGAAATTATAATCGGGAATCACACACTTGTGTGTAAAAATAAAAGATTTTTTAATCGAAGATTTGTCATCGCTGAATTTTTTTTTCCATTAAATTTTCCGTGTTCAGCATTTCTTTACGACGATCCACGGTTATACACGAGTGAACATAATTCATTATCTGATCGCGATTACAACTAATCATTGCTATGGGATCACGCTGAAGTTGTTTTATCTGATGATCCGTCAGCAAAAAATCTTCATTACCAAAACTGTCTAATTGATATCAAACCATCATCATTGTCTACATTTTTTTGAATTAATGCTATTCTATGTCGAATTTCATTGTTGATATCAACGATTTCATAACCTCCATTTGGAATATATATTCTTTGGCAATCAGGAGTTCCATCGGGTTTATTTCTATACGAAAACACAAAACTGTTATTGGGTTGTTTATCTCCAAAATGATCCGATATGACATTAGACCAGCTATTATATATTCGAAGATGAGTTAACGCGATTTCTTTTGCTTGGATTGGAGTTGGAAAGTCAACCGTGAACTTTGATTTATTTGACAACATCGATATTAACATCGTTGTCATCGGAGTTGTGTTCTCCACTATTCGTTGAAGCATTTATTGTGCCATTATCTTCTACGCTTATTTCTAATTTTGACATCACGGATTCATAAATATGGACCATCGCAGAGAACTCGCTATCGGATATTGTTCGTGTCGTCGAGTGATGATGATATCATCGCGGATAATTGCGAGTACGCGGTTGATACCGTATGAAACTTAAAGATGTATTCTTGGAGTTTACGTTGACTACACGATGATATCTTTTGTTATTATGGAAATTGTTCTCGCTATGGTTGTCGCTGCGGCCACACAGATTTGAATAGCTACCAGAGCGATCATTATCACCGAAGAAAGTATTATCCCTGCTCCGGTGACTACACCTGAAACCGAATAAACGGTTACATCAACGACCGTAATTCTTCGTCTATACTTTTTATTTTTGTCTGATATTCTTCGTTGAGTAACCTGAGCTTAGCTTGTAGTTGTAACACCTGGTTGTATCGATATTGTTGAGTTGTTTCCATTATTAAAAAAGACGATTTCAATTCAGTTGTTTACTGAAATCGGCTACAAGTTCTGCGTATCATGTTATTGACATTCGAAGAAGTAATGGTTGATTTTCATCAGGGTTTTGTGTTATTTTAAACCGTTCAGTTGAATTTGTATCTATGATCGTCGATATTATATTGTTGACACCCGTCGACGCTGATCCCGATAAAATATTAAATTGAATCAGAGAAACCACTGTTAATCTATAAATCCCCTTGACGGTTGCGGTGTTATTCTCCGGTGTCCAAGTAAATGATCCATCCTGAATCGTGTATACCACTTTTACAATATTTTCTTTTTCGTGAGGATTTTTTTTCAAGCGTCGTTATCATCTTCGAAAAATCGTGTTTGATGGCCTCGTGCGTTTTCTTGATCTCGTCGATGGAAGTTTTAATATTCGGGAGTTTTACATCGATGTTATCTATTGGACCACCAAAAATGTATTCATGATATTTTTACGAAAATTTAAAAATTGTTTTACGTGGTCTTCATCCGCCCTATTGCAGCGTTCCTAGTTCATCATTGGTGTTATTATCTGTGCGAGGTTCGGCGTGGTCACCGGTGGAATTCCAAAGAAATTGAAAATAGGCAGTTGAATATCTGTAACGGATTTTTGTAACCCCGCAAATTTATTTATGTGGGTGTTAAATATTCATCACTGAGCGTTTTTAACGATTCCACCGATGATATAAAATTATTACCGAGTGCTGTTAATCTGTCTGTGATCGCTCTTGATATAAGTTTCTTTACTCGTTCGATTGAAACTCATCATGTTTTTGGTGGACGAGGTAATGATCTTCCCCAAAAATCTACCATGTTATGTTATATGATCTCTCTTTAAAAGGCTGGTGTATTTGTGCACGGTTTTATGAGGTAGTTGAGGATACTTTGATATCGCCGTTAACACGTTAATGACCTCTCGGCCACATATCGGAGGATCGGTTAATGGCTGCGTGGGTAACTTTCAAATACAAAACAGGTAGTTTTAATTGTGTTACGTATTTGCGAAATTCATTTGGCGGGGCTAATCCATACGAATCAAAATAAATAATTTGATTTAGCGTGTATTACATAAGCTACCCAATGTGTTATCATCGAGATTAATTTTCTGGTATTTATGGTTGTTTAGGTAATTGATCTCTCACGAAAACACCTCTGAAATTTTTTTTATCGGGGAGTTTTTTACCGCGTCGATCAAATCAAAATTTGACATGGATGCTAATGTCTGATTGTGTATCTGGTGAATCGGCTGCTTGGTAATCGGAATCCTTTTCCTTTTTTTGTATCCTTGTCCGGTTTTCCTACGAAGTAATGCTTTTGCAATTATCGGGGCCATCAACAATGGGAGTATTCCATCGGTCGTTCCTTTTTTCCAATGATGGTAGCTCTCTTTTGGTGTCATCGACTCAAAATTTGATATGCACCCGCAGCACCAGGAGCTCCAACAGCTCCTAGCGCAGCAGCTTTAGCGACATTGGGAGCCGCGGCGTCAACTAAACCTGGAATCGCGGCGAGAAAGGGGAATATTCCACCGGATTTGATCATATTTGAAATCGCGGAGGACGAAAACTCTAGCTGTACTCCTGTTTTCGCGTTTAACTTTATTAAAATGAATAAGCTGAGTTTTCGTCAACGATAACTTTTTTGGTCCTCCTTTCAACTGTTCATGTTTCAAAGTTACTTTTTCTCCACACGTAGCAGAGTTTTTCGATTGTAGGTTTTTATCTGACCAGGTGTCAAGGTAACATTAACGACATACGACATTTTTATTTAGATAACAGCTCATCTAATTTTTACAAGTTTTCCACCGATCATCAATTACTCTCATTTTTCCATTACCACCTTCGAGTGTCATTGTCTTATCACTAAGAATTACAGCGATTACTCTATATGGTCCATCACCAGGAGGAATATTTCCTATACGAGATTGTAATTTTATATCGACGACGGAGTGTTAAGATGTTGTAATGAAAAATAATTGATCGGATACAATTTTTGGAAATCCAGCTGTGATATTTGTAGTCCAGTATCAATATTTTGATGGAGTCCCATATAGGACCACACACAATGATACACGCGTGTTATTTGGTTATTAAAATAATCGAGAAGAAGATTCGCAGCGGGCTCCTGTTGATTACTTATTCGCAATGATACCTCGCTGATGTTTTATTTATCAAATATCATATGACTCCGCTGTTGTTTATTATCCCCATCCACTGATTTTACCTTGTAGCGCTATAACAAATATTTCTTGGCGCAGAGATATTTTACGTTAACGCGACTTGCCAAGTAAACGTTCCAGTATTAGTACCTGTTTGAGTAGCAGTTGCAACATCCAACCATGACAACAATGATTTTCCTTCGCTATCCATAAAAGACAACAAACGCGTTTCTATATCGAGTTATGGAGTCATTATAGCATCCATAACGCTAGATTGGATAAATCTATTCTACCATCGGGAACACCTGTACCATGCCAAATAGCATTGTATGTTAAAAGGACAATGAATATTAATATCACTGGAATTGTGTCCTTTCATCTGGAGATCTCCAACTATCAGTGCTTCCAGCACCCATGATTTCAATATTTCATATATGAAAAAGTACCTCTAACGATGCACAGCCTATGATATGAATTATTATTTAGACACATGTTTGATATTGGTTATATTTCTACCACAAGGTTTACATACGGACATGGTCTTATCATTCACATGCTTGACAAGATATTCCAAACATACTACCCTAGTAGTATATACCGTTTAAACCATTCCCATTTGATCCGTTACAGGTCTTTCTTTCACTAGGCATCCTGTTTTTCACTAAATCAATTGTATTATTACTATTATAACATTGATCCTTTTGCTATATTTGGAAGTCAATACATTGCTAACGTCAAGTCTAGTGCATATAAATTGTCTTCGAGAAAAAGGCACTGTGTAGGTGTCAGAAATTAACAACAATTGAATTCTACACATTGTACACTCTGTGGATGGCAAAACAATTGCCATGGACACAGGTACTGGTTTATATATATATATATATATATATATATATATATATATATATATATATATATATATATATATTTATATATATATATATATATATATATATATATATATATATGTATATGTATATGTATATATATATATATATATGTGTGTGTATGTATGCATGCATGTATGTATGTATGTATGTATGTATGTATGTATGTATGTATGTATGTATGTATGTATGTATTTATGTATGTATGTATGTATGTATGTATACATGCATGCATGCATGCATGCATGTAGGTATGTATGTATGTATGTATGTATGTATGTATGTATGTATGTATGTATACATGCATGCATGCATGCATGCATGTAGGTATGTATGTATGTATGTATGTATGTATGTATGTATGTATGTATGTATGTATGTATGTATGTATGTATGTATGTATGTATGTATGTATGTATGTATGTATGTATGTATAAGCCACCTTTTTTGTTCGTACAATATGCAGAAGCAGAGCAGGTCTTGTCAATAATTTTTTTTTGTTTAAAGTCATAACTGAGTGAACGTGTATTTCCCGTAGTCTTAAAAGAAATCGCAAATAATGAAAGAGCAAATGGATAATAGTTATGCTTTGCTGATGAAAATTAAAGTAACTTGTTATGGGGAAATATTGTTTAGTAGCGATTCTTCACCACTTGAATTAATAAGGGTTTAAAGATGTAAAAAGTATCGCTTTACTTATTTATCGAATAATCTTTTCTCCCATTATAAGCAGTTATAACATAAATATGTGATCATGTAATTGAAAGTTTTCTGGCACCTTAAAGTATGTATTAACCCAATCAACCAAAAAAGGTCAAAGGCAAAGGTAATTGTGACTAAAAGATTTCCTGATAATGACTTGACATCTTTATCATCTACAGGTCTCATATTTTGTCGTCGATGGAATTGTGGTAACAAAGAACTCGAAATTTTTATAATTAAAACATCAATATTCCATGTCATTCAGACTAAAAGAAGTTTAATGTTTGCGTTGATTTACTTGAGTTCTTATTCGTATGTGGTTACCAAATGGCATGAACGTAGAGCAAGATCAGCGCTGTTGATTTTTTTAGTGTAAAGGTCAACGGTCAAGCTTAATGATACAATGATTCATTTTAAAAAAAGGCTGCTTTTTGAAATATAAATCAGCCATACATTGTTGATGGCTTGTACGTTGTACAATGAAGACTTTCTTCGATTTTCAACTTAAAATATCCAAGGCCAAGGCCAACTCGAAAAATGACATGCAATGTTCAAACGTCAAGGTCACTCTGACCGAAACATAGCCTACACAAAACTCTTTGCAACTCTGAAGCACTGGTACAATGTTGTGCAGAATGCATGGTAAATATATGTAGATCCATCCTAATCATTTCACATGGTAGTGGTATTCTAATTCCAGGTATGAGATCTCATAGCGGCTGTTATATTGGAAAATATACAGATTTTACGTGTGTTGTATTTGTTCGCAAAATTGGAATTCTGATTTTTATAAAATCCCAGTATTTCCAGATCTCTTCAGATGTACTAGAGTCACAAGAGCAGACAGACTTAAGAATATATAAATTAAACAATAGGCAAGACAATCTCATTCAGTTTGCCCCAATGTGATATTTCCAAATCATTAACCACACAAATAGATTGAAGGGAGATTACAGTTATATTAAACTCTCCGTTCTAGCCCTGTGCTATTATTTTGAACATTCTACAGATTTTGCCAATATCAGAATACAAACGGCTGGGGACTCAAAACCTTAATATTAACCTGAAACGAGCCGAATTTGCATCTCTGGTAACTTACATCCTAGTTATTGACAGCTGCATTGCATTATTTGCGAATATAGATAATGACAGAAAGATAAATGCTAATCACATTTCAGCTTTACCGATCTACGTTTGGAATATCATGTTAGACGTTCTGTATTTTTCAGACTTAAAACGTTTCTTCCCAACGAATATTGCAGGATTAAAAACATAGAGAAAAAGATCATCTTTGTGGTAAGTACATCAAACATTTGCAGGACGACTGATTTTAACATTGTGAATTACGTGTTATTACTTATATAACCATCGTTCCAAGCGAATCATACTAACTTTAGGAACATGAAGATATATCACGGTGATAATGTTGCATTATACACCTTGTTAACATGATTTTCATACATTTCCGAATATTCTACCTCTTTAATAAACCAAGTATTATAGTCTGAGTTTCAAAAGGTTAAGATCCATCATGGGTACAGTTGTATAACTGTTTACATTACACGGTAATACGTTATGGTTCCCGAATGGTATCAGTTTGTGAAGTCGTGTTATTGTGTTTGTACTTTTAATGAATATGTTTGGTTGTTTACAGGAACACAAGAAATGGATCGGATTTACAGAAATGGACGCCAAAGTGAAATGCATACATGTGTGCCAAGCATTAAAAACTTACGACATAACCTTCTTCTTAGTTACAGTAAGTGTATTTAGTTCATTACGTGTAACATCAAATGACAACAAGTGTATGTATGCTTAAAAATATTCCCATCCATTTTGCATGTATTAAGGGGGATATATCAGTCAGTCTGTGTATGATATCAATCCTAACACATTTTCTGTTTTTTTGTAAACAGTGTTCTGTATCCAGAGCATAAAATTTTAATTGCTCTACTTTTGTAACAACACCTGTTATAAATATCAAGGAAATTTTGAGCATTTACCTCTTGAAGTTTAAAATGTTGATATATTTTCTTCTGTTTTATCTTGGATACACATTTTTCCGTAATTCCTATATAGAACGGAGTGTGTTTGAAACAATATAATATTAGTATACGTTCTATTACAACAGTGATAAAATCACTGAAGTGTATGTCATTATTAAATCTACATTTCCTTTTCTTATTGGACGTCCGTGGGGGAGAGTTATCATTTACATAAGTAATGTTATTGACAGAATGCAGTAAAGATGAACCGAAACATTGCTGAAGGAGAGAAGTTTTATTTGTAAACATTGTTTTGGATAGACTATAGAGTCATAATGTTATAATAGTGAAGGGTATAGGGATCTATTCAAAACACATATGGTAGACTTTTGAGGAATATTGTGTATTGTTTTATGTTTTGTTGTTGTTGTTTTTTCTGTTCTAATTTTGCAGTCGTTTGTTTAACTGAATATAACTTGCAATGATGTAATGACAGTTGACTCTACCTGGTGTTTTCTGTCTGAAGGAAACGATGAAAGGAAAGAGTAAACTAGTCCCACGGCTTTTAGGTATAAATAAGGAAAGTGTAGTGCGATTGCATGAAGAAACCAAAGAGGTATGTATCAGTAGCATCATACAAGTGTTTTGGTTTGGAGTCCGTTCAATCTAGAAAACGCGTCGTTAATTGTTTTATATGCTTCTCGCAAATTATCAAAAGGTTGGACGAAAAAGATAATGTTTTCATTTTGTCATTTTTCAATTATTGATCAAAGGCAGGAAAAAATAAAAAATGGTATATGGATAAGTTGGTCCTTGTCTAAACAAATGTATATAGTCAATGCAAGTACTAGAGAACTCGCACTGTTCAAGTAGAGCCCGTGGCCCCATTTTCAGTTCCCAATTGTGACATATTGCCATCATGACACAGTTTTGAGTGTAACATATTAACTCGACTAATACGTTTAAGCGAAACTTCATGAAAATTATCTTTACAAGATCCTTTTAGATAATAATAATAATAATAATAATAATAATAATAATAATAATAATAATAATGAGTATTTTGTTCATAGCGCCTAATATTTAGACGCTCTAAGCGCTTTTCAACATCAATAATAATATGACTACATAGAAACAAAAAGCAAAACCATGAAATTGGATACATACACAATACTGTACATATTGTTAAGGTAGGAAACATTATTAGGTCTTTAAGTTTGTTCTTGCAATCGAGAAAGGTGCGTTGTTAGGGCACTCTTGAAAGGGATCACTATGTCTTTGTGTCTAATTTCAATGGGCAATTCGTTCCACATTGATGGGTCGTGGTATGCAAAAGAACGCTGACCATAAGATGAAGTTGTCATGGTGGGAACAATGAGCATACGATTGTCATAAGAGGATGGTATGTATCTTGCTGGTGTGTACATATGGGTGAGGCGGATATGTATGCTGGACTGGAGTCCGTCAGTGAAACCTAGATTCTGTATCGAACGGATAGCCAGTATAGGTTACAGAGCAGTGGAAAGGTGTGCTCCGATCGCGATACTCTAAAGAAAATCCGTGCAGCTGTGTGTTGCACTTTTGAAGTTTCTTGATTAGATATTGAGACGATCCAGACAGAAGTGAGTTACAATAGACCAGTCTCCAAAGTACTAACGAACACAAACGCGGTAAAGTTGCATCAACTGAAAGATATTTGCGAATGGAACTGATGCGTATTGAGGAAGTTAGCTGATCAATCTAAGCTCACGATATGCAGCCTTGCATATGTTCATGACATGTTGGTGCATTGTGAGAGTACTGTCTAGAGTAACACGTAGGTTTCATACTGGCGTGTGCATTTAATGTTGGTGTTGTTGATATGTATTGATTGAGGTAAAGGATGTGAATAAAAAGTCTTTGTCTTGTGATCAGAATGGTTTCAGTGTATATAATGCCAGGAACAGGTCCAAGAACAGACCACTGTGGAAGACCACAACCTAGATCAAAGTAGGCTGGAGTTTATTTCGTTTGCAGATACAATGTGTGTCCTGTTGACTAAGTAGGACTTGAAGAACTATAAGACTATTATGAATGGCAAATAAATGCTAGAGACGGTGAAGTTATATATCATGGTCATTTGTGTTAAATGTGGCACACAAATCAAGGAGGGTGAATATTGTAATCGCTCCATTATCCAATGCAGATAGACTGCCATTAAATACGTTCAGAAGAGTAGTTTCAATAAAGTGGCAGGGGTGATATACAGGCTGAGCATTGCTGAAAAAGACTCTTTGATTCAAATGAGATAAACGTTGGGTGAGAACAACTTTCTCTAAGATATTTTTTATATGAACGGGAGATTAGAAACTGTGTGGTAATTTTTTTTACATCGTTATGGTCAAGTGTTAATTCCTTCAGCATCGTATGTACGATGGCAGAGTTTAAACATGACGAGAATTCCCTAGACTAGAGAAATATAGTAATAACATCACTTTGTGAATGCAGTATTGGGTTTAAGCACTCAAGCAGTTGTGATGATGGAATTGGATCAAGTTTACATGACTTTAGTGCACTCATCATCATAATTGTCCATACTAAATGCATATAGACAGGTTCAAATGTTTCTAAAGGTTGTTGCTGAATTCTATGTCGTAAATGTATAGTGACAATGAGTCAATTCAAATTGTTTCGTCAAGCGTGCTCTACTGGTTTCTACCTTGTCACCGAGGACATTTGCAAATAGGTCCGGAAGGTCTATTGGAGAGAAGATAGTTGGAAATGGTGTACATTACAGTTGTTCCTTGACATTAGTCTGTTAGTTATCTCGAAGAGCTCTTTGCAGCTGGAACTCATCCAGATTCCTACTACCGTACTCGGATAATTTGACTAGATGGACTATGTTTTTGACGTTTATCTTGGCGGCTTCATAGATTTGTTTATGAATAGTGAGACGTTTTGAAACGTCAAAACCTCTCTGCTTTACTGCAATGTCTTTTAGCATCGCAAAGCTAGTCCCTAGCACTGATATACCACAAAGAACACGTTTTAATTGATAGGCTGCACTTGGTGTCTGGGGCGTTTTTTCAAGCAATGAAAGCAGGCATTAACGAGTTGTTGCATGAGGTAAGGAAGGTGTTAGGTTGTCTTGGATGTCATACATTAGTTTGGTTCTATTTATCATACGAAGGTTTCTCTTAGTAGCCAATACAGGTGGAGTGTTTCGGACTGATACCTCGAGATGGCATATAATGATGCAGAGGTGATCTGATACAAGTTCGTGGGACGCAAGGGTGGATTGCAGAATATTATCATCAGCTATATGAAGATTCCAGTCTAAAATGTGACTAAGTTTAATATTGGGTCGGATAACTGACTGTTTAAGGTTGAAATCATGAATGGAATGTTGGAGTTTTGGCGTGTATGGGTTTCCAAAACAGTCAAAGTGAAAGTTGAAATCTCCAAGAATAATTAGGTTGCCACCTATCAAATGTCCGTACTCCAAACTATTCAGAAACTGCTCCAAAAAAGAGAGATTCAGTCAGCTTGTTTTATTTTTTACTAGGATGAGGGCGGTATATAGATATAAAAATGAACCGACCTTTGTTCCAGTGGTAGTGTTGTTTGGACTAGTTCAAACGATGTGTGGCAGAAATTTAAGGTTGTGTTGTACTTAAAACATTGTATCATGGAATTATTTGTAATGACTGCAATTCCACCTCCGCGACAGTGGCAAGGACACGACTTGATGTAGTAAGCGATGGAAGTTGAATCTGAGCACTTTTGCTCATCGCCTGATGTTTTAAGGCATGTTTTTTTTTTCAAGTAGAAGACGTCGATATTCTGATCGTTGATAAAATTAACTATTTCTGTGCGCTTTTCAGGTAGTCCTGCTTACTGGGCGTTGCATAGTGCATTATGCAAAAGTATCCTTGGGACAGTTGACACCGGTTGACGATTCAAGATGTATTTTCACCAGATTATCAAACTTAACGGCCGAATTTTTAAAGTGTTTATGTGGACAAGGCGAAAGGAAGATAACTAGAATTCTTCGCCCTGTTCTACGCCGGCCAGCATTTGAAACATTTCATTTTTCGCTTCCGTTTAATCTTGAGACAACATGTGTTCATTTAAAGCAATTTGTTAGGGTCCATCATAGCGTAAGTGCGTTGACTGTCGATCTCGTGAAGGCGGTTTATTCAAAAACAACGAACGTCTTGTTCTCGTTTCCTAAGCAAGGAGATGAAGAAACACATACGAACATTGCAACCAATGCATGATGAAAAACAATACTGTAGACGAAAATAGACAACAAGCACATATATAATGAAAAACAGCATAAACATATAAGAGTTGCGTCAAGCCGGTTAAACGAAAGGGGCCATTTTTCCAGAAGTTCAAAATAATAAATATGCTTGATGATATATCTCTAATTATTACATTGGCTTCAGTGTATTCATCAATAGTGACCTCTGACATGACTTTTCCACATCTCACCTTTGGCAAATTTGGAATTAGACCTTGTTAAATACATATAAATATACCAACTGCAGGGTTAATTTACAATACTAAATCATGTAACAATGATGGCTTTACATTTTACATTTACAGTCCCTTATTGGATTAAGTTGCATATATATATATATATATATATATATATATATATATATATATATATATATATATATATATATATATGTGTGTGTGTGTGTGTGTGTGTGTGTGTGTGTGTGTGTGTGTTTGTGTACTAGAACACTAAAATTATTGAAAGCTAAAATCTTAAAACCGCTTTGTAGAAACTCTGTGCATTTGATTATTATAAGGTTAACGTGTTTGTTTGAAAAAGCAGATAAGTCGCAATATATTTATGTGAATTTCGATTATTATAGTTATTTTAAGTGTGTGTTTTAGTAGATAGTCAGCTCTGATTAAGATGACATGGGATTGTGCCAGAATATAAACAGCTATGTTTTTGACAAGATGTTCTTCCGGATCAGTTCGTTTCGTTTCAATATTATCGATACTTCATCAAAAGCATCTAGTTTCAAGCAAAAGCATCATCAACTCTCTAATAAAATACACGTTTTTATGTCACATGAATCACATCCAACTATGTTTCTGTTCACAAATTGTTCAAGAAATTCATTGGTTAAAAGCAAATTTGTTATGAACTTAAACATTACGAATGACCTAGGCCTGTTTAAATTTACTGACCGGACGTGGACATTGGCAGGGACATCGGATTTATACATACACCTATCAATTTAGTTTGCATTTTAGATTTTAACGACTTGGCGCATCACACAGGTCAAACGATGGGCGGCAGCTCCTAACAGCTTTACCTTCGTAAGTTGCAATCTTTGATATTTTTGTTCTTGAATTATTACATCAAATGCATTTGGAGATACTTTGTCTAGCCCATATTAGTGGCAAGTGAGACACATTATTGATTATTTCTGACAGTGTATCATTGGTTTAGTTAAATGTTTGCAATTAGTTATATTTTAATATATTATGTTATAGATTATCATCGCATTTGGATCGTGAAGTCACGGTCACAGTCATACACATTTGTCATTAAGGTTATTTTAAGGTTTTGCATTTGTTGATAAAGTTGATAAAGTTGTCACTCATTATGAGACGGTAGCCGGAATCCACAGCCATTATAGTGTGAAATATGCTATGCACCGAATCGCAATATATTTTCAAAGAGTGTTTTTTTTTTAACCATGGTATAGCGGAAACTATCACAATTTGTCTAATACTTGTATTTAGAAACAAAAATATAGTTACAACGCTAAGCTTTACATTGTTTTCTTTCAAACCATCTATTTATACGCATATATGATTTGGGTCATGGGGTCCATGAGAATAGTACTTTATATCCAGAATCATGTTATAACATAGTAATATATCATGACCGATATCCATATATTGACTGAATGTTAATGATGCTACAAAGGCCATTAAGCGATACTCAGCCTTTTGACAAGAAAGCATGTTATGCGTAATACAGAACGTACATGGACGAGGGCTTGACTGCATACCCTATACTGTATTTAATACCTGTATATATGTCCATCATTTAGATATTTTCTTCCCATTTATACTGATGAGACATTGGGATGTGTACGATATGTGCTATGAATGGAATTTGGAATAAAAGATACCAAGACAGTTTGCATGCTAAAGGTGCCAAACGCACCTCATATTACTGCTGTTGATTTATCATACAGGATAAAATATCCAGCAACAGTCAAGCTTTATTTTAGTTTCGCATACAGTAAATGCAATCAATAGAGGCATTTTAATCTTAGCTCCATGTTTTATAGATCACAAAGGTTGTTACAATTCACACGTCTGTTATTCCGACTGATTCTACAGTATGCTGAGGATTACCACATTTATTTGCAACAATTTCAAGGCCTATTTGGTCCAACCTAAACATGTAGTCCCTAGTAAATACAAGCAGTCACAGCTGTTATTGTATCAATCGTTTTCAAAGCTGAAGTTGATGTTTATATCAACGTGCCAATTTCATGTTCAATATGGCAGTCGTATTGCTGATTTGAAAACCCATGTTTTTGCTACTTCTTCTCAAGAAATTATTGCATTGACCTTGACTTACACAAGAACCGTTATCATTGATCCATTATTAAAATGATGCTGACTCTACTCCAAAATAACAATTATCCAGTCCATCACTTACAATACAATATTATAATCTTTTCTCTTAAAATGGATATGGATGTGGTTTTGATATAAGGGCTTTCATGAAATAGTTCTTAGAATATGTACATTCCAATGAACATATTAATCCCGAAAGTATATATATATATATATATATATATATATATATATATATATATATATATATATATATATATATATATATATATATATACAGCCAAGCTAATTATTTAGAAATATCGATATATCCTAACTGCGTTAACTGGTATCCCTGATATATGGCTAAAAGAAACAAAAGTGTTAACAAACATTTTTGTAATTACGTATCCTGTATGTTAATTCAGCCAAAGAATAATATATTGTTGTAAAAGAACTTGGCATGTTGACATTTCTCAGGAATATCATAGATACATTCACTATTCAGAAATTAAAGTAGATCAAAGGATAGAAAACTACATATGTCTAGTTAATGCCTACGATTGATTTGGGGTCATTAGGGAATCAATTCTTATAGTGGAACCTAGCATATATAATATGTATTTATTGCAGGATTTTGGTGACCATGCATATACATATTACTCAGTACAGACACATGAGGAAGAACAGATAGCTGCGCTCATTGGGGGATACATTGATATCATTATCCGCAAGGTAATCATTGCTATATTGCACTGCATTTTAGTTTATTCTGCTTTTTTCAACCCACTCCCAACTTTGCAAACAAAGAGTGGAGGTGAAATTTTTAGGTCCGCTTTTATGTTGTTAATAACACTTTTCCTTACATAATATCTCCATAAATAGCTAAATTAGTTGCATGACGTTTGGTGGTCTTTAGGTTCATAAATACATTTATGACCTGTAAAATAGACCTGCCTCGTTAGCGTTTGAAGACTTGTTTCCATTTTTATAACAAACCCTCTGGTCATCAATGCATCCATCTATCTAATCAGCTTAATATATTACGCACTGTTTGATATATATTAGTGAATCTTAGTATAGATTTAAATACTTGATATCTCTTCATGAGAGTTTGCATATAATGATACTGAAAATAACATATATTACATTTTGTTTAGAGTGAAATTGAGCCTAAACACCTTTTGTTACATATTATGTCCACCATCTATCTGTCTATCCATTATACTGGATGAAATGTCTTGGTCAATTGCAGATGTTTTTATGAAACCTGCTATTCACTTGCATCATGACGAATTGAATGTTCAATTCAAAATTATTTTACAGCAGATTAGCACATTTAGAGTTGCATAACCCTATTTATTCCTCGCTAATACCTGTGTTTGCAAGATTCTTTCCACAAAAGCAATGCTAACTTACTTTTTTGCAGAAAACATGTTTTATTGTTTGGATTGTCCTAAAGATTTCTAGTTTTAAACCTATGTTCCTACTTAGTGTTTAATTCATATCATCGTGGAGATTTGTGCATGCAGGGTATCCACTTTTTATGCCTTTGCGTGCTTTATTTAATTTAATCCCTCTGCATATTTTCTTAAAATTCATACAAGCATTGACAAGGTAATTTTTTAAATCTGTAGACATGTAACGACCATTTTGGCATACTGATTTATTTGCAAATGTCCATTGTGGCGTGGTTTGTCTCTAATAAACATTAATAAATAATAAATAAAAACATCAAGCTTTGTAAAATTTAACAAATAATTTATTTCCCTGGCAAAAGATTGAAATAAATGGAAAAATTATCAACGATAATCCAAGAATAATCCACGAATTAAATTAAAAAGTCATATTAATGAAATATTCTAAAAGATTCAAGTTCTGGTTTTGTTGGAAAATCCTAGATGGAACGCGATGACGTACGCTGAAGTCTGTTTTGTGCTTATATACAGTTCCGTGTAAAAACACAATATTTAACTGTCCGGTGTTGGAACTCAGCGGCAAATATTGATTAAGTGTCTGTGTCTAATACTTCTAATAATAAACAACATTTAACTTCTTCCCAAAAGTAACCAAAGTTCTCAAAAGCAAAGATTATATCGTATTCTAATGAGCACTTTTGAAGAAGAAAAAAATTCAAAAATCGAGAATGACATGACGAGAAGTTATCATTTGATGTTAAGAAAAAAAAGTTGTTTACTTCTTAATTCAATATCCCAACTTCTAACAAAACAGGAAAGTTGTTTACGTGGTGTCACTACCCCTCACTCAAGGCCAGGATTTAGGTCAACCAGTTTTCTGAGATAAACATCATCTCTAGTGAATTTATTCACATTACACAATAGCATGTAATGAAGAGGAAAGTATTTTAAACTGACACAAATAATTATATTGGTACAAGTTTACACACACACATAAGTAACATCATATGGACAGTTTTTTTTCCCCTTTTCCATTAACAATAACATCTCATACTGATGAACAAGAAAAACACTAATTATATTCAATTTTTTGAAAATTATAACTGAATGTATGTATATGTATCCTTTGAGCACGATTTACTATAGTCCTCAAATTAATAATGTAAAGTTTATAATAGTCCATTTTTTTTAGCAACAATTGTGGGTGAAGGCCATATAGATATTCATTACACATAACACAACGCAGATCCAGTGATGCTCCATTTGTATTGGTGTCCTTCTTATTCTCCTTTACAGCAAAAATCGACGGATTACATGGGTATTGATGCAGATGACGAAACACCAGTCTTTGAGGAGATTGCTCAACCGGGATAGTAAGTCTTCGTATTAGTTGTTCTCTTTCATGTGGCTTCGTTAATACTAGCTTGTGTAATACAATGTATGTAACGTCTCCCTCTTAGTATTGTGGGTAGGTATTGGATTGATCTACGTTATCTAGGGAATGACCGTCCTCGATGCTACGACCCGGTGTGAGTGAAAAGATGGAATATCAACAGAGAACCGGCCAAGATTATCGGGAAAACATAATGCAATACGAGCCCCCTTAGACAAGAAAGCTATTTACTAACAGTGTCTAATTTGAATTTATTCAACATCACAACTAGTGGTGAAAAGACCGCAATGTCTACGACCGATTTCTTCACCTCCCGCTGGACAAAAACGACAGGTCATATTTTTGTTTGTTTGATTAGGATTTTTAACGTAGCTTTAACAATTTTTCAGTCATATCGCTACGATGTCTGCAGTGAGGCAGTTAATAGTGATGTCTAGCACTGAGACATCATGCCGCAGACATGTAGCATGATGTCTCACCCAGTCACATTATCCTGACACCAGGCCGACCAGTCCTAACACTAACCTCTTAATGCTGAGCGTCAAGCGAGGCAGCTGTTAGTGCCATTTTTGTAAGTCTTTGGTATGACTCGGCCGGGGATCGAATCGACGACCTCCCGCTTCCGGGGCGGACGCTCTAACCACTAGGCCACCGGAGCGGTTTGACAGGTCATATAATTACCATATAAGATCTATATCGACAAATTACCGTATGCTAATACAGTTTCAATAACATTTACAAAACATTCAAATATCCTTAACGTACACGATTACTTACACGAGCAAATTGATTAGATAATTATCGTTAATTCACGATAATAAGTATGTCCTAACAAACAAAGGGAGTTATATCATATGTTTGTTATATAACCCTATGAAATCCTACACATACAAGCATTTGAGTCGAATGCAATCAATTCTGAGTATGACTTAATTACTGTAAATTTAGAAGATAAATTGCAGAACAACTCTCATCAAAACATTTCCATGAAATTGAATAAAGGATATATAATATAGAACATGTCAAGCAAATTTGCACACAACAAACAATTAAAAATAGAATGTTAAGTCAAAATAATAGTGCGTACCTTAATGCTGTTAACTTTAGACATTGTGCATCCAGCACTAAACCGTATCTTTCTCACAACACAAACACGTGTTCCTTTTCTTATTTAATGAGGAAAACACTGATCTTTTTATATTCTTCATTTCTCTCTCAGAAAATGTCATACTAAAGAATTGAGAAAACGATTGTCATTTCAAATCACATTATTACCAACATGCACGCCATAATTTCACTCGTGGCCAATCGTAAGTAGTGGTTTCCAAAAAGCAATTCTTAAGACAATTATTTCTTTCGTCAGTCAGAATCTCTGATCTAGGTTATATATGTTATATATTTTTTTCCCTTTTTGAGCTGTCTCTTTCTCAAAACCGTGCCCATTTGAAACTTTAAAACTGACATGGACGAAATCAAGATCTTAGGTCGAAGTGACCCTTCACAAAGACCCTTGGTCTACATGTGATAAAATCTTAATGCTCAATACATTCAACTTTAAGGTTCAATGCTTATTCAACATTCGACATTTCACACGGTCAGAATATTTCATGTTTTGTTAATGACTTCACCTCATATACAAGTTAATTGGTTTTTCTTTTAAGTATTAACATTACCGTCACCTATTAATAAACAATATTTCTTACCAGTGAACTCCATATTAACGTTATACACTAAGTATTCAATTACAAATATGTGTTAAGATATTAGCGACTCACTTAAATCCGAGTAAATCTAATTGCATATAAAAACTCTAGCAAGCTGTTCTGAATGTGAAATAAAATCTGCTTGCATTGTGTTGCCAATCTATTTGTCACCTGGAAGCCTTTTATCATACAAAACACACCAGCAACGCTTATATGTGTAATGTTTACTTCGAAGCATACACATAACACCATGATAGAGCCTGAATATAAAGCAATGGGAATAATATTGAGGAAACGGGAAATTTACAGCTTTGTAAACGACAAACTAGTACTTTACTGTTTTGACCTACTGCAATACATCATCCTATTTGAAAAGTCGATCATGTTTCTAGGCAATATATCAAGATTTGCCAATTGGTACGATTACAGTCAAGTGTTAATGCAAATTAGCTTTAAAATAAAGCAGATAGTTTGTCAGTTTTAGAACAATTATCAGTTTCAGTTTTTAAATTCAAGAATCAAAATACTTTTAAAACATCAAATTGCAGACAAACAAACTGATGTAAATGCATGGCTCGATTGTGTCGTTAGTCAGCTAGCCCGAGACTAACAAATGACCTTTTAGATAGATAATTTGCATGATTTAAATAGTCTAATTGACCGAAAACAAGAGACGCCAACAATCTGCGTTTATGCATGCTGTCATACACATACATTATTTTATGTTAATCGAATAAATCAGCCGATGTCCACGTTCTTTTTAGAGTTAATAACGTATATCACCAAGAGAGTCAATCCCCTAGCAACCTAGAACAATTTGGACTGAATTTAAAAACGATGCTGTATAATCCTTCTGAATAGAATTCATGGATACCACACGGTGTTGGCAGATAATTATCGCTTATTATTGAGCTGTCCAATTAATTTGAACAATTTAGCTTAAGCCCTATCTACTAGAACAATCAAGACATTTGAGACGACATTACCAACTTCTCTACCGACAATGAACTCTGAGTTCATACCAAAACATATATTTTAGAATACATACAATGGAATTTTCAAGGTAGTAGCTAGCCCGGATGGAAACCAAACATATAAATATGTCAAACTATCATTGTAATGCCGTAAACGGAGATCAAATGATGAATGTCAGGCGGAATATAGTTCGGATTTTCACAAATGAAGATTGTCTCCCTTTAGACATTCATTGTATTGCCCATAATTTGAAGAAATAACAAGATTAAATAACCAATCCTTGGAGCTGCGTTCATTGTTCCCCCTAAAGATCATGAAACTAAAATGACCATCGTACGATCGTAGTCTCTGTAGCTCTTACTTGTTTGTTTAAGAATGAGGTGTCATCAACAGCCACCCCGTTTTTGAATGAATAGTTATGTACATACACTTGTTTTTCCAACACAGATTTGCATGCTTTACAATCTTTCAAGTGGATATTTTGACAAAGAGCAGCACGTTTGTGGCAGAATATAGTTATGTCTTGTGTTCAAATGAGTGATTGATCGTTTCAGAGAAGGGACTGATAAAATTTCTTCACAAAAAAATAAAACCTCACAAAAATGTCAATTCATTTCCAAACGATGATCAAAAGATTATTACGCTTTCCATATGGAGTACAAAACATCAACCAAAGCATTCATCGCCTTTTGGTTGGTTATATCGTTTAGTAATTATACCTATGAAAATCATCAGTGTATTTGAGCAAAGAAATCTAGTTTTCCAATTTTCCATCAAATTAGCAGTATACTTAATACCTCCAGCTTGTCTTTTGATAAACAATAAAACAAATTTAATCATATTTCGATCATCGCCTATTCTCACACTATGTTATGAAATCAACATCCATGCATTTCTAAAAATATATATTCCAGCACATAGTCAGTATACGATAAGGTAACATATTTACATATTTTTATAATTATGTTTGGCTTATTTTGTTGGTTTTAAAGGCGCTTTTAAAACGTCTGTTTGCACATTTATTCGCTAAATCATGCCGCGAAAACTGCTAGGTGAGTGCCATTCGAAAGGATACACTAAAACAGTCCATCCAGGTTGGATTTAATTGATAAGTTTAGATTTCGTGCTGACTGTGAAAGATCTTATGCAAATTTGTTCACCAAGTAATTTGTTATACAATGAAAATGCACTATTATTTTTACTCAGCTAACCGAAATACGAAATTTCACGAGTTGCGGCTCTTACATTACTTATCCAAGTCAGGCATTGCCTATCATAATAACCGCTGACTATGATACATGTGAATGTTGACCCAAGGTGGATAGTTAAACCCTGTTCTCTCTGGAAAGTCCAGTACAAGTACAAATACAGTTAGTGTCAGTAATAGCATTTTAATAGTCTTATTTTCTCCATATATATTACTCGCCCGACTTAACTGAGAATTGATCGGTTGCATCATGAACATGCTGTCCACCTCCACGGGGTACTAGGCCTATAGATGACGGAATGGTTGGACAATACACACTCCAGTTTGTCTTTTTTGACGCACCTTTCCCTATTGAAGACACCGTGCAATAGTAATAATTCTTGATATGATATTCTGGCTCTACCTAAATCATTGGCACTTGAAAAAAGGCATTTCCAATTCCTGATCAACTGCTTGCGGAGATTTGTTGCATGTACTGAATCCAACTCTTGTCCTGATCTCCAGTTTTGCAGCCAAAATAAAGGTGGCAGGCTTTTTTAACCATGGTGTTTGTACCTTTGTACTTATAAAGTCACTTAACCACAATCATAGCAGACGTTTTCTCTATTGTTCATATATTTAGGAGGCATCTGCTCACTTTGGCTACACCGACATGGGTCCCTTTCCAAATTCAACCACTGAAAAAGAGAACGGCACTGTATGACTTATTGAACTGATATCAGGCAATTTCATTTGCAGAGTGATGTAAACTTATTTATGGTTGCATTTTCCATAACTTCCAGAAAGAAATAAGGATGCAATTCATATTGTGTATGAGGCTAAATCAGCTTTAGATTACATTATTAATTGTTTTTTTTTTGTAAAGAATAAGTACTGTGCAACCTCAGTCATATATTTTTATATATAACCAGTCAAAGATGAATGTTATACATTTATTTTTACATTGAGATATTCTTTATATTTATGACTCATTGGTACTCCACCATTCCAAAGTAAATGGACACAAACTCATACCCAAAAATCCTAGCTTTTAAACTAGAGTCAGACAACAGTTGTAATCATCATTTGTATTATTATTGTTTGAGAATTAATAACTTTTGACTATTGTACAAATTTTTCCTTTACTTGCTACTAGAGAAATAACCTGTCTTTCGGCACTATCAGAACTGAAGCGTTATTCGAGGAGGATGTGAAACAAGCATTTTCTGACTTAACTAGTCTTTCCAGTTTTCTTTCTATCTATATTTATAGCGTGGGTGGGTTTAATTCTTCTTAATAGGCAAACTAAACAAGTTCGCGTTCTGTGATCATTACATTTAGTGAAACATGGCATATAACTCTACCATGCTAAACCTAGATTCGTTTTCGATTGATGGCCGACAAACTTCAACCTATTATATTTCCAACCAAACGATATCTAACCTGTCACCAATAAAAGGATTCTTACCACGAAACGTTAGATGAACTATTGCATTTGAGTAAACAGAAAACAGGCGCATAATGGTATACTATTCTAGCTTGCATTTAAAATTGGCCGAAAAATAATCATTTTCTTCTTGACTTTATAAACATTCAAACTTTTTAAACGAGAACTACCATTTAGTTCATCAGTGAAATGCTCGAAACTGGCGTGTTTGACTTCGACACTGCACGCGCTGACATTATTTTTGTAATTTCGGTATGTTTTTTAAGAGAGGAACATTAATTAAATAACATGTTTGTACTATATTGATACAAATAGGATCCTTACTTAATCATTGAGTGTGCGTGCATGCGTGTGTGTGTGTGTGTGAAATCATTTACAGATTGTTTTGATAAATGAATATGCATGAAAATTAGTAATAGGTCCAGTGAACAAATGTATTCAATAAAAGGAGACATTACAAGTATTACAATAACACATTACTGCATTTTAAACACTTGATAATAATCTCAGGAATCTTAAATCTTTCATACATATTATTATTTTCTCTTCTTCTTCTCAATAACAACATCAATTCTTGCACCAATTGATTATGACACTTTATCATTTAGGGCAAATTTCACTTTTTTTCGCACCTTGATATATAAAATGGTATGTAGTGAAAGAAAACATTTTAAATTGAAGATTATTATAAATTATTTTCTACCAGCTCTGCATTTAAAATTAATGAATAAGGAAATTTTGAAAGTAAGTAGGATGGAAATAGATAAATAAGGGGAGTCAAGCGAACGAATAAGATAGTTTTTAATAAATAACAACAAATATATTACGTATCTTTAAGACTTTTACTTTTCTGTGCTCTTCCATTTTGTCTGTTTCATTATGTGTTTCGTGTGTCACAGAATTAGGCGAAAATTGAATTTGTTTCTTGGATACAAACTAATCTCACCATTTTTTTGTTTCGTCGTACATGCGTTACCTGGGGTGAATAAGTGTTTTTCAAGGTAAGCGACGTGTAGCGATTTACATGTACCTGACTAGAAATCACTTGAAGTCAGGAACATTATAATCACGGGGTGCACGGGAATTGTGCCCTGAATTCTGCTCACCTATTTGGGAACATATAAGGCAGAATATTTCTGAAAAGATTACGAGTCAAAAGTATCTTGTCAAAGAAGAGATAGCTCGTCATTCTTTCTCCAGCCAAAGGGGTGAGTGTTAAATTTATATTTCGTTTTATTTACAGTGAATTTTATTCAGTGTATCATTTCATGTATCGATGCCATTATTAAAATGCAGATTTAAACCGTTAAATATTTGGAATTAATAGTCACTATTAGACTTTAAATGCAATAGCGTAGTCTAAATTTTAGATTGTTTTAGAAACAACTATAATTAGTTTGGTTTCTTTATTGTATCTGAATGAGATTGATTGTGCCGTGATTGTGCCGTGATTGTGCTGTATAATTTGCCATTTGATTGTGCGATCAAATTGAAGTGTCTGACTGTCTGTCTGTCCGACTGTCTGTCCGTCTACATTTGTATCTGGCGTGAACAGGAGGTCATGATGTCTGAGGATCTCTGTCGTGATGTGTAAATATCCGGAACTATCTAGAAGTCTAAATGTCCGAGTGTAGGGAGCTGTCTAAAGGTGTAAACGTCTGGGGTAGCATCTAGGTGTTTGGGACCGGTGGTTCTATTAGGTGCTGTATGCTGTCTGTACGTATAACTGTAATGGATCCGTGAAGGGCAAGTGGCCGATAAAAGTATTGGGTCAACCCTAGGTATTCTTAGAAGCTGTGCGGCGATTCAACAGTTGGTGAATCGTACGGTTGTACAGGGTGAAGACGCATGTGTGTGTTTCAATTGTGGTTACAATTGAATACATTGATCTATTTACACAGAGTCACTTTGAATCTTGGTAGTATTCCAAGGAATAACATGAATCTCAATAACAGTTAGTAACTTGATTTAATACATGTAGATGTTTGTACTTGTTATCGAAATTCATACGTGCAATAATATAGTTTGATGTTTCTTTTTGTTATCGCAATTTATACGTGCGATAATATAACTTTTGTAAAGGTTCCATTTTATTTTAAACATTTGTGTAGTCCAGGAGGTTCCTTGGATCTGTGTTTATTTTGTATTAATATTTCATTTATTTTTAAATTGTGAATGGTTGTGAAGCGTGATTGTGGGTTGAACGCAGGAGTTATTATGTGGATACATCATTATTTTTCATTAATAATTTATTTCATAAATTTACATCATCTTTCGCATATTGTGTTTGTGTTGTTCATTTAATCCACCAACCACTCGGTAACAATTCTGTTACAACGTGGAGGCTGGGTTATCCTCAAGCGTGAGAATTTATCGTTGCAGAGCAAGGTAGAAATGTATCTTCGTTTCATGTCAAATAGGGTATTTTATATATAATTTTTTTTAATATTTTGATCTGGAATCCATTGTGTTTTGAAAACATATGTTCACGGTGACTTTTACAGTTTTAGGAGACTGGTACGTAAATACATTATTATCAGTGACATTGTGCAATAATTTTACAACAATACCTTATGCTTAGTGACGATTTGGCTTCAGTTTCATTTCCTGGTGCTATTGTTCATCCCATGTAGCCAGTCTTTCCCTGCCTGGGTTATTATTAGGTTCATAAAGCTCGTTCCATTCATTGTTTCTAACGTACGTACGTTGGTTTATTTTTATGTTCTTCCTTGTGATCGTCTTGAGCTAATTAACGCCATAGCTCAACAATTTCCAAATAACATGAGCGTGAAACAAATCAAATCTTTTCACCTTGAGATTGTAATAACTATACTGGAAATATATGAATGATGCAAACTTTGATGCCATCGCAGCCCCCACACTCCCCCGCGGACAGGTCCCTTCTAGGATTATGTCCATAAAACCTCACGTCTTCCTTCTTGCGCATGCCAAAACCCTTTCCACCCAAATATAATAAATATACTTAGTATTTGAAGGTATCTTGTTCTCATTTCACAATATATTTATTATTGTTACCACCACGTTCTATAATATAAAGGTGTATTGAGATCGTATGAAAAAATATCTTGCTCTTCTTTTCATGGTATATAACGCATGAACAATTTACTAGCATATTTCATTGAGTGGTTCTCTGTCTCTCTAACACACACACACACACACACACATATATGTGTGTGTGTGTGTGTGTGTGTGTGTGTGTGTGTCCATTGTGTAAGAAAACTTTTAACATTCATTCGGACGTTCGAACCTATTAGAAATACTTTTAGTCTGAATGATAGACAGGTAAGATTATATTAGAATTTGATAAATCACATAGGATCTAGTCCTCTGTGTCATTTCTTTTATTCTGGATCAATATTTGATATAAAACTAAAGAGATCAAGTTACTAAATCATATCCTCTATTTAACCTGACTGATATATTTCGAAATGTAAAACTTCTGTCACAACCTTAACTAAAGTTGCGTTTTGCTCCGTTAAACTGACATTATATCTACTTTGTTTCCTTCCCTTCCGAAACGTTCTGAATCACACTCCTTCCACACATTTTTTATTGTTACTATATGATGTGATGTTTAAGTAATTGTCTCGGTTTTTTAAATTTATAAGACAGTGATTTAGAGACTGAATTGTTTAACATCTTTTCCTTCAAAACGGTAATATTAACTAAAGTATAACAAAACTGAACACTCTATCCAATTATTCAGTACAATTTGACCGTTTGAGAGTCAGATCTCGATTAAAATTAATGGAGACGGTAACCAAGATAGGCCCTTTTATCGTGCTGTTTGGGAATAGTACTAAAATGGTTATGTCAAGGCTGTAATGTTTAACAATGATACATTTACTTTCAAAATATCGTCAGATAAAGGCGTCACAACGGCTGCTGAATTAGGTGTTGGCAAAATGGAATGAATTTATACCTGAAACAGACATTATGATGTACCGATCAACATGTTATTTACTGTAAATATTTGCAGTAATATGTAGAGTCGAATCGGTTATTGATTTAATTAATGAACTTTAATCGATTTCAAGCTGAGTGGAGTTTCTAACCTATTCATGATTTCAGACCTGACCATAATATTTCCCCCATGCCATCTATTACTTCAATGTACTAAGATAATGCCAAATATGAATTTAAAAATAATATGTCTGTTCTACTAAAATGAGCGTGCGTGTCGATGTAAGATCGTGTAACCATAACAATGAGTAATTGCTGAACTGTTATTAGCTTGTTATAAATCCAAATTTGCTTTTTATGTTTGATTAGAAAAGATTTTAAAAATAGTAATTTCCACGTTGTCATGAAATGTCACAACTTTAATCACCGATTCGTACATGTGAAATGTTGTCCTATAATATATACGATATTGGTGTCATATAGTATATCATATAGTGTTGTGATTTTAAAATGTTACGTTTAAATCCTTTCAAATTTGTAAAGGTACACAATCATATGAACGTTTAAATGCAGTACGGGTACAATATCAAAGCAGCATAATTGCAAGGTGTATTCTTGATTCACGTTTTCATTTCAACGTATTCTTAGAAGTAGTAGTAATCAGTTACATGGTCTGCGCACTTAGCTCACGCTTCACATATCAGTTGGGATAAAATATTTAGATCTCTATCGATGGGTAGAATAATAATATAATATTTTATCATAATAAATAACTAATATTTATTTAAAGCCTTTACACCGGAAATATATATTCAAGAAGATAAAGTAATGGTGTTCCTCAATAAAACTTCAACAGATGGAAACAAGACGTTGGAAATCAACTTCTCGAGTTACACCAGCAAACAATATTACACTAATGTCATGACGTACGTCACAAGGACTACATATATTTACAGACATTATACTGGTCGAATACAAATGATAAAAACGAGCCAAAATAGTTTCAGTTTTCTGGTACAAAATATTGATTTTATTGATAGCGGAAACTTTACAATGTACGGGCCTAACGTTGACAATATTTTAAAATTATATGTTGTGGCTCAAAAAGACAGTAAATATGATGGAATACCTTATGCAGCAAGGGATCGCATGGAAAGCTGTACATTAAATAAATGGAACTTCTGTCTTACCATCTGAGAATTACGATTTCATGAGAAGGGCGAATATACAACCTGGGATGACGTTGGATTCCTTTTCTTTATGTCTAACTCTCTCTCTCTCTCTCTCTCTCTCTCTCTCTCTCTCTCTCTCTCTCTCTCTATCTCTCTCTTTCTCTCTCTCTTCTGAACATGTATGTCTAAATCGAAAGAGCATAACGTTTCTATATTGTAAAGACCATAGTAAATAACCTACATAACTCTTTCGCCTCGGATGTAACAATCGGTATGAGCCCCAATGTTATCTAGGGTTAACCTACACCTACAATTGACCAGCATTATTAAAATGTCCACTAAAATGTTATACATTAAAACTAGAATACATAAATCATCAACACTCCAAATACAGTCTTATATTATCATCAAAGAAATTCAAACATGTATTCTATAGCAAAGATATACTTATTCACTCTATAATCTGATGAGGTCGATTTCGTTTGTCTTTATAAGCAATTTTAATAAAGTTGTGGCTCATAGACTGAAGGATATAATGTCGAAAGGATGGACGAAATTACATGCCACAATATAATGGATGGAAACGATATAACCAAGATGCCATTAATGCGATCAATCTGGGATAATGTAAATATAGCATGAAACTAAATGCAACTTGATACCAATATTCACAAAATATGTTGGTCTTGATAATAATTAATTTTTAAAAAACACGCAAAAATAATGCAGTACAAAACAGATGCCAATCTATTGAAACTGTTCATGAAAAGAAGCGAAGGTTTCTTTTATTGAACAATGAACTTCAACCACAAATTGAACCCGTTATTTGTCAAGGGATGGCCTTCTTTCCATTATGAACATTCACTGAATATATTATTTAAATAAACACATGTTCTTCAAAAACATATATTTGTCAAAGTAATTAATTACGTATTTCTAATAGACTGATGTAGTTGTTTGAGACAAACACACAAGATCCTTCACAGTACATTTTTAACATCACTTAAGAAAACAACAAAAATGGCTATAACGCCTCTGCTATAAAAAACACAAGCAAATTCATACAAAGCAATTTTGTATAAACTTTTATATAAATTTGAACCTTGCCTCACATGTGAGGAATTACCGGCTTCGTTCTATTTTGCGACTGAAAGGACATTATTTACAACTGAAGTTACTCTGTCATCCTTTCTACCATATTTATATATATATATATATATATATATCTCTCTCTCTCTATATATATATATATATATATATATATATATATATATATATATATATATATATATATATATATATATAATTTATTTATATATTTATTTATTTTTTGTTTTAATTCAGTTGAGTGTTTTTCAGTTTCAAATTCTTATATTAATTTTCAATACCAGCTATAGTAAAGTAAATTTATTTACTACGATTGTTTCAGAAATTCGGTTGACCGGAATTATTGTTTGCTAAACAAGCAATGTTGATCAAAATTCTGACATTTATTAAACCACGAAAACAGGTTTTTTTCATCTTAAAAGGATTGGATGTTGTCAAGGTAAAGACAGGAATTGAGAAGTAAACAACCTTTCATTCCTAAAGTAAAGATGATTAGTTCTCGTCAGGTTCTTGTTATTTGTACGTTATACTAACGATGACTTCAATCCTCCCCTATCACGTTTCACAATTTCGCAATTTTGGATTTTGTTTCGAAATTGCGTATTATAATAGAAATGTGATATCTCACGCACAGCAATAATAATAATAATAATAATAATAATAATAATAATAATAATAATAATAATAATAATAAAAATAATAATAATATTCATAATAATAATAATAATAATAATAATAATAATAATAATAATAATAATAATAATAATAAAATTAATAATAATAATAATAATAATAATAATAATAATAACAAGAATGCTGATGATGAGTAGCTTCGATACAGAAAATGGTCAATACAAACAATAATATTTAAATTGGTGAGGAGGATAAATTATTTAGTTCCAGCGCTACATTAAAAAAAAAAAAATTATTGGGTGTGTAGGTTTAATGCCTTTATGTATGGCAAGATACGTTATACAAGACTGCCAGTGTAACTGATGGAGTGAAAATCCGGGAACTTGGCAGGAATAAATAGGGACCCAAAGGATGCTACTGGCAACGTTGCTCACGTGCCAACATTGCCCGAGCCCTAAACTCGAATCCTTGCGTACAGAGGTGAGACATCAATCAACGGCGAGATCGGCCACTATCATCCCGAATATTTTGTTTGTTTTGTATGATGTAACGCCATTTTTCAGCACAATATAGGCTATACATGGCGGCCAGTATTAATGGTGGAAGAAGAACCCGGAAAAACCCCGGAAAGAACCACCGACCCACGAGAAGCTACTGGCTACTGGCAAGTTTACTCACATAACTACATTAGCCGAATCTTAGACTCGAACCCACGCAGACAGAGGTGAGATGACAGTGATCTGTAACGGACAGCGCTTTATACCACTTGGCCACTCGGGGCCCCTCATTCCGAATATAAATAAATGATTATAGTAAGTACATGAAATGCAATTACATATTTTTTTTAAAAAAATATAATGTTGTTTTGTTTTATTGTTATACTCTGGTGGAAAAATTTCTCGCTGCATTGTTGAAATGTAGTTTGACTCGTTGATTATGCAATAAACACTTTTGCTGTCGTAAAAGAGTTATTTCATCTGTTACCAAGTGATATCAAAAAGCACTGTTTAATGAAGATTTATTTATTTTGTCTTTCAGTAATGGTTTCATTAAACTTGCATACGTGACATTTGTGTTTGCATTATTTTCATTGACATTATGAGATGATATTGTTATGGCATAATACGTTTGGACTTTGAAGTCTGAAATAAAGACTTCTTACATAACAAAGTGCTTTATTAAACACTGGTTATCACTGGATTTCATTTACAGTTCCTGTTGCTATTTAATCACTCCATTTTGCCAATCCCTCGCTATTTCATCATGTGCATTTTGGCTGTAACCTTGCTTCCATTGTTCCGTACATGCGTACATTGTTCAGTCTATGTTCGTTATTTTGTTAGTCTTTGGATATCTAAAACAATATTTTAATTTAGCATCCATGATGAACGAAACTGATTTTCATGACTCGAAAGAATTTTCTTTTAACAACATTTGAACTTAGATGGTTTCATTGCAAAAAGAGCGTATATGATTTACAATAATGTTCTATATATTATTTGTATCATTCAAACATAGTTTTTTAATCAACAGTGCTCACCAACGGATCCTTGAAGTAAATAACTCTATGTATAATGTACCACATTTATTTATATTGTTCGGTCAGAATCTGTTGAACAATATATCAGTCCTCGATAACTTGCCTACGATAGAACCTCGTCTATAGTACCTATATTTAAGCCTGACATATTATATAAACATACTATAATGAGGTAACTGACATATTCAAAATTGATAAATTATGTAACAAAGTTATTTTTACTCGAATTAATGTATGGATTGCATAATTCAACCATGCACCTGATGTTTTAAAAGAATATATTTATTTATTTGATACGTTCAATTGTATTCTCTTGTTGTTAATAAATCAGAAATATCTTCAAATTGCTTTTGGAAAATGTAATGGAGTTATAGCAAGTGGTCTACACGAGCATTACAACAGTAAACGGTAAAACGGTACCTAAGACATATTCTTCTATTCAACGTGACTGATATATTTCAGTTGCTATTACATACTGTCTAAGCTTTTCCTGCAGTTATCTCTCGCAATGTCCCTTGCTTCATATCCTGTACACTTTATTGGCTTCCCTTCCGAAACGTCCTGATCATCATTGTTTTTCAGCCGTAGCTTCTTGATCATTACCGCCTCCTCAAATGTTTATTTGTTCTTGTTCTGATGTGACGTGTGATGTTTGTCTCTCCCTCCTTTTCTCAGTGTTTCAAGTTTCTAAGAAACGGATTTAAAGAAATACTTGTTGGATTTACTTTGGTCAACACTAGTATCTATTCATTTCGATCCTGGCCGATCCTGGAGACAAATTGAGTGAGTTGTATTAGACATATCTAATATTACCAATATATTATCCTACTATTTTCCATCAGTGGCAGTGAACGCGTATGACAGTCTACATAATCCCGAATCTTGCCTGCAATACAACGGAGAGTCTTCAACACATTTGTGTAATTTGAACACTTCTTCAGAGACACACGGATCATTGTTAAATAATGCAAAGTGTAGCCAAGATATGCTTCATCCTCGTATTGCTTGGAATATGTCATACAAATGGTAAGTCATTGTCCTACTGTCTAACACAACTATTAAATCTATAACATTTTCAGATGATTAACATCGCAAGCAATAGACTTAAATTTTGCTCGCGTGGAATAACGGTATGAAATGATCTCGATCCGAAATGGGAATCATCATGTTGAATTTTGCTGCTGTATTTATTGTAAATAAAATGACTATGGTTTATTATCATTTCCCCAAAGGATAACACTTAAAAGTTGATACCAAAGATCTAGTTACCTTTCATTCAAAAATATGTATAGGTTTTGTCACATATTCAGTTGATATGGAGGGAAGCTTATTCTTTCGTTTATTTCATAAAAAATGTATCATATACTTTTTCTATTTCAACATTGTTTGGGACTATTTGGTCTCAAAAAATGAAAGGTACAGCGTCTCTCAGTATGAACGAAATTATTCGTTCTTCTTTCTATTTAAATCATTTCTATTCAAATAAAACAGTGATAGAAAAAAAGCTCAAAGGGGTAATGATTTAATATTAATCCAGCTTTTGCTCGCCAAGGCCCGCAAATGCTAGATATTATTCACTCATTTCATAAATTCAGTATTAACTCATTACCCGTTTGAGATCCTCTGTATATTCAACAGCATTTATAAGCAAATCAAGCCTATTTAAGACATGAAGAACCTTTGCCGCCATGATGCAGTTTTTTTTCTCCTCTCAAACTATTATTGTGCTAAAATGACTTGAAATATGATACAGAATTATAACAAGACTATCGTTCAGGTTTTTTTAGAGTTATTTTGTGTCATTGGTTTGTTCTGGCCATGTGTCAGTTCCTCAAAGAAGGTATAAGTTTTAGCTAGCGTGTGCTATGTATACCGATGACGTGGTCTAACCAGCGAAAATATGCCTTGACAAGTATTGTCTCGATAGTTGCTCTCTTTGCATTATCCATGATTTCTAGGTTCATACCGTCGGATCTCAAAGATTTAATGAAAAGCACGATATGGTATTTCGTAAGCTGCTTGATGTGTCTGCGATATACAGTCCAGATATTGCAACCGTAGAGCAGACAAGGGAGGACCACTGTCTTATAAACCTATAACGTCGTGGATAGGGTAACATTATTATGGTATCGTAATCTGTAGCGAAGATTTCTGATTAATTGACCTACTTTAATGATTCTTGCAGATATCTCATTATTAAGTGCAATTATGTATAGTTCACACTGCCTGGGTATTTGAAGCTGTCCACAACTTTCATTTTAGTAGAGTCAATCTTTTCGACTGGCTGTGTCGCATTGGTGTTTGGAGCTGGCTGGTAAAGAATTCAAGCTCGCCTAGACTAATTATGAGGCCAAATAACTTGGATCCTTGGGAATATGTTTTCAGCATTGTCTGTAGGTCATTTGTATTGTGTGTCACAAAGGCTCGGCCATTACTAAACGGGGATTCAGGGTTGAGAACTTCCCATGTCTTCGTTTCTGTGCGTCTACGCCGGTCGAAGAGTGAACCGTCAAACTGGTGTCTGAAGTAATTTCTTCTAGCATGGCCTGGAAGGCGTGGTAGGTGACGTAATGTACTGCCCTTCCACGGACTTCTTTTTGCACCAGTTTTCTTTTATCTCGCGCAGTTCTTTCTAGGTATCCCTTGAGGTGTTTGCACTTGTTTACCTTAGCGCTGTAACTTTAGTCATTTTGGCGTTAAACATATACTTTGGTATTATTCTGGGGGAGCAAAGTTATGTTTCTTGTTTTCATCAAACGAGTACTGATGCACGCGTTTCGTCGGTCCCGGAATGGTATTTGATGCTTCTGTGAAGACGTGTTTAAATTGGCACCACTTCTTAGACCTGATATAAGCACAACGTTTTATGGTCTTGATATTATTTTCTAATCCTTCTTTGAATCGGTTTTTATGGTACGCATCACTGAGTCTCGCTGTGTTAAACGATGTCCTGCCAATCTTCGGACGCTTCCGCTGAATTGGAGGAATACGCATGTTAATAATTGATCTAACAAGTCTGTGGTAGGTCCAACACTCAGCACCTTGCATAGCACGCGTGTCTCTTACTTTCTGCAGGTAGCTCGGTCGAAAAATACAAATTCAGAAACCACCGTTTTAACCTGGGATGAATCCAGGGGTTTTTGTACTTTTTCAGCTTGACCTAACACAGTGTTGGTAATGCGCAGCATGTACTTAGCACATTTGCTCGAAGGGAGCAAATCTTTGCTGTTTAGCTTCCAAATAACGTGTGTGCGAAGACCACTCTTCCCATTCGCTCTTAGTTTTCCCAATTACGGCGTTGAATTCGCCTAGTATAATGATAATGCATATTTAATCTGTATTATTGTTTGGTTTCTCTTAAAGAATATATGTTAAGCATATCTTTATTTTGAACTTCATTTAGTACCTGCACAGACACATTTAGTTTGTAAACATAACACAAAGTTTCTATTCTCTCTAAGATTTCTGGAATAAATTTTCTGATAATTATGGAAATCTTTAGATGAGACAATTCATTTATGTGAGAAATTATTTTTGCACCTTGGTGATGTAAAATGCAATGCACTCTTTTTGATCTAGGAAATATTCATTCTTAAAAGAAGAAGAATCATTCCTTTTCCCTTTTTCATATTGATGGATTGATTTATTCAAATTATTATTCACTGGTATTACAAAGTGCTCGAGAATATTGTTTGGAAAGAACATTAATTGTACTTATCGCGACTTCAGACAAGAAGAGTGAGGATGTCCTTCATCAGACCAGTTATAATAGCAAGAGCCACTCTGTGCAGCCTTACCTAAGTTCCAGCTCTTCCTTTCCAGACAAAACAATATCATCCTCATACTTTTTCCGCATGTCTTTAAGTACGAGCCTTGCTTAACTTATTTCAGCAAATCAATGCGATAGCGAGCCATTTCTTTTGAAATAAGGTCCGTCCTTCTTTCACTTCTAATGGTAGTTTCCGTGTTCAAAAGTGTTCAGACGTTATAATAACCACGAAAAAATACAGTTTTATCTGTGTAATTACTCAACCATCTTCGAATGATCTGCAAGCTGACGTAAGCTATCTCGATGCTGTAGGGCAGGTGGTATTTATGGCACTTTGTCTTGACCACTCATTCATGTGAGGGTGAGTAGTGTTGGCTAAAAGAGGCTGAACATTCACCGTGACTGCTGTCGAACACATTCGCTGTACTGAGTAAGAAGTCGAATGACAACCTATCCATTCGTCACTTCCCACCGCCGCAGGGCTTGAGAAAGAAAGATGTTAAAATGCAAAACTCGTTTCATTGTCCCAGTCTCACTCACCCGGCCACAGAAAATGGATCGAGTGGCACGAGGAAACGTCACGGCTGGACACCTTTTTGGGTTCAATGGATGAACAGGACCTCTTTTGTGCCTTGTCATGCCGTTCACTTTAAACAATGCGTTGTAGAGCCACCTTTCCCGCCTTTGGATCTTACTGACGATCTCATCCTCCCAATTGGTTGCCCGTAGCTGTCTTCACCTATTAGAGTAATCATGTCCCTAACTCACCGATGGCTTGAAATACATCGGCTACTCATTGTTTTTTCTTACATCTTTTTTCACTAAGGTTTTCAGTTAATTTAATGCAAATACTGAATTACCAAAAATATTAACGAAAGGGTCAGTTTAAAAACGCAAACATTAGTGATTAGGGTACGACTGGTACCAGTAACGATTTGATAATGATATTACAGTGCCTAATAACATTGCACACTGCCCCTGCATTCTCACAAATCCTTGATGTTTTCATCAGGGCTGTTTGTAAATGACTACATTAAAGTAAAGGAATTTTCTGTCGAAAGAATGTAGGCGGATATGGGAACTGATATTTTAATAGAGCTGAGAGATCTTTTTATATCAATACAAGCTTTAATGTTCAGAGTATTTTCACCTTAATTATTGCTCTAATTTGTATCGTTCATTTTCTAGGTCGCAGACTAAAAGGAAAAGTTAATGAATCGATGATCCTGCCATTCGTATGTAATAGCACGAACGCATCTTCAATTACAATTCATTCTGGAGGTGACTTCAATTATATAATATACGATGTGGCCCAGAAGAGATGTAATAATGTTTCTAACTACTACTTGGCTCGCATTGAAAGCTGTGTATTAAATGGAAAGAACTTCAATCTTACCATTGGACAAGTACACTGGTTTGACAAAGGAAACTATACTGCTTGGGATGACCAGGGGTTCTTTTTAGATTCCATAGTTGTTGACATTCAAGGTACATATTTCAAACGAATTCACTGAATCACCTGTATTCTGCTTACTAACGTTACAAATTAAATCTTACAGAGGAATATGTTTGCACAAATAAGTCGTTTTGAAAAAACCTGATGGCCTTTGCCTGCCAGCACGTTTATTTAAAATCATACATTTGTATAGTTATAGTGGTACACATATATATTATGAATATGAAATTATCAGCCTATGAATGGTTGAACTTATTACTGCTTGTTTGACATAAAGGGCACCTAGTTTCCATTAAATGGAACGTCGGTCCATTTTAAATCAACCCAATGTGGTGCTGGTACTTGCAAGATAAACGTGGTAATAAAAGCCACTGCACTCGGATGACAACGGGCTTCGACCTTGTAATCTGCCGATTGTAAAACCATAGCCCCTAACGTTAAATAGACTTACGCACCGTAATTTATTTCAGACATACTATCATGGTTTGCTTGATTTTGCCTTTAAATGCATTAGACAAGACAAGTTAACTTTTTGAATTTTGACTTGCATATCAATTAAATTTTACCACTTGCAAAAGTTAAACAGAAAGATTTATAATTTGGGAGTTTCTTCCGATTAGAATTTGAAAGATCTGCTCAGTTTGAAAACAAAAGAGGAAACGAGACTGCCATACATGTTCTGCTTGTTGAAAATGTTTGGATACTCAGCAACACCGTACGAACTCGTCACTATTCGATACGAAGTTTGCAATTCTTAGAGTAATTCAACTTAAATCAACACTAGTATTATAAATATTCCCTTTACTATGATATCACTGATGCTAGTATTATTAATATTCCCTTTACTTTGATATCAGTGATACAGGTTGTCTTAATGTTCTTATCTTGTACTTCAATTTACTGAGTGGTCGATTTAAGTGAAATTGGTAAATCGAGGTACATAACATTGTCTTGTCTGCTTGAACGTGTGTATTACTTTCTATTCTCAGTTCATATTCTGTGCCCGTAAAGAACTCACATCCGCTAAAAAAAAAATATTCATCCTTAAAGCACATAAGAAAGATATTTGTTTTCAAATAATTGCCACATTGTGGTTTGAATCAAGACGCTTGCCATTTAGGTTTACAAAACATACTATGTATTGTAGTAGATTTATGACAATGATTGATTGGGCTTACAAATTACTTCGCACATTTGTTTTTAAATAATGACGAGTATTAATTAGATTTACAAATATATGGGTGGACATCGTGCATTGAGGTGGATATAAGACCCTTACCAGGTGGGTTTACAAGTAACTCGAATTAATGTGGTGAAGTTATGATTCTAACTAGACTGAAAACGAATACATAACATCCATTCATCTCGGTACAACCTGAGAGATAATATTGTGTAAAAATGTAGTTGCTGTTACACGCCGCTGCATGGGTATAGATTAATCCTTATAACTGTCTGTATTGGGTACTCGATTGTGTTACTTGTCCTACAATATTTGATGGAATGACATGCGACTCGGTAAATATTACGGTTTAACCTCTTTGTGTTTACTTTTTGCATTGTATAATAGAGTCTCGTTGCCGAAACGTGTCCAGTATTTGTTGATGAATCACTATGAATTCAGTAAATGTTACAAGTATTACCTAAAAAAGCGGATATCAAGAAACCACATTGTCCCCGTCATTTGTGTTGGAGTTATTGACTGTTTTGTAGTTTGATTGTATAACACAATATCATTACCCAGTTGGTCATTCCGTGTGTCTTGATGGAGTTATGGGTCACCGTAGAAATTCATACTTAGTTATGCCATAATGAAAATATGCACATGTTGACAAATATTTCTGCTTCCATTATATTTGTAAGAGTTGTTGAACTTTCTTTGGTGCAATAAATGACAGATTTTTGTGAATATAGTTTTAAAGTATTTAGTTATCTGCGTAAAGATTGTGAGCATTTCCTTAATTTTGTACTTTTAGAAATGTAATTTTAATTTTCTAATTGTCACCATATCTTTAATGTTTCTCTGAGGTTCCCTTTAAAATTAATTGCTATAATCTTGGCACGTATTAAAGGAATTTTCGGAAGGTATAAATATTGACCTGTCACTATATCGAAAGTATTATCAGACTACTAATGCCTTGTGACTATAAATTCAAGTACATTATGTATTTGAGGGAGGCGGGTGTATATCTATGTGAGCACATTGCGCAATATAACTCAAGTTTATTATTTTATTATTTTTAGTATTGAATTACCTAAAGTTAGCATATCTATTTGGTAATCAATATATCCATTAATCATACCGATATGCATTATGGAGACGTTAAGGTACTTATCCCTTTACAAACGTTTCAAAGAAAAGGGTCATTCAACCTTCAATCCTAGAAGTCGGACAGCGATAAATTAATTGTCATCTGATAAATAATTGCTATTATAATTCTAATGTATATAAAATAGACATTTGATGTGCTGTACGTATTATTAACTGTGATAATTACAACAATTCTAAGTCCAATAAAATTTGATGATCCGAGTTAGCATTGAACAGGAGATATCTGAATCTTGCAGTAGTATTCGATTAATATTTATTTCCTTTTGTTTAAAAGACAACAACAAATCAACTCAGCAAGTTACATATTTCCTTGATTCCTCAACCCCTAAGGAAGGAAATGGACACGGTAAGAAGTGATAAAGAAGATAAATGAAGAAGCTAAAAGATTCTTTCCAGCTGTACATTTGACATACATACATGCATGCATGCATGCATACATACATACATACATACATACATACATACATACATACATACATACATACATACATACATACAGACATACATACAGACAGACATACATACATACATACATACATACATACATACATACATACATACATACATACATACATACATACATACATACATACATACATACATACATACATGCAACATGGGTTGGCCAAGTGTTCTAAAGCGATCTCCGTTACGGATCGCTGCCTACTCACCTCTATCTGTGTTGATTCTAGTCTCATATTTGGGCAATGTGGCTATGTGAGAAAGCTTGCCAGTAACTTCTCGTTTGTCAGTGGTTCTTTCTGGGGGTTTTCCCGGTTTATTGCTCTACCATTAATACTGGCCGCCATGTATAGCCTATCGTGTACTGACAAATGGCGTTAAACCCTACAACAACAGCAACAACATAAAAGGTAGTTATCGTAAATAGACCGGTTTTGGTACGTTTTTCGTTTTAATTTTCAAAGATGATAATTATAGTCACATCCAATGAGATGTGTTTGTATTATTTATTATGGATTTGGATATATGTCATTTGCCAACATTCCATTTATATAACACATTGCCTCTTAATTTTCATGACAGATTTATTATGTTTGACACACCCATGAATTGTGTGCATACATGTTCCGCTGTATCAACAGAAACAGCTCTAGTAAATACTCTATGCATTTTTTGAATTCGATCTGGTTTTTTTATCGTCTTATAAGACAATATATCTGTTTTTGTTTTGTTTTTTATGGTTTGACGCCATTTTTCAGCACAATATAGGCTATAGATGGCGGCCAGTATTATTGGTGGCGGAAGAAACCGAAAAACCCCAGAAAGAACCACCGACCAACGAGAAGCTACTGGCTACTGGCAAGCTTTCTCACATAACTACGTTAGCCGAATCTTAGACTCGAACACACGTAGACAGAGGAGAGATGGCAGTGGTCCGTAACGGACAGCGTTTTAGACCACTCGGTCACTCGGGGCCCCCTGACAATATATCTACCACTCTCTATGTATGTATTTATATATGTATGTATGTATGTATGTATGTATGTAAGTATGTATGTATGTATGTATGTATGTATGTATGTATGTATGTATGTATGTATGTATGTATGTATGTATGTATGTATGTATGTATGTATTATTACCTCTGACAAACAAGCAGTTAAAATAAATAAACATAACTGTTAGACTGAATTAATATCAGGAGATATTTATTCCCTTGCAGTATCAGCATGGCCAGCATGGCTTCTTGGTCCTTCAATCGTGGTCATCCTTGTGGCCGCTCGCCTGGCTATCATTGCCGTACTGAAGTATCGACAAAGGAAAGGTAGTATCAAACATTGGCTACGTGTAGTATTCACGTGTTTCTTCCGTATTGGGAAAAGAATAAGGAAATATCCAAATACATTTGTCTAAAATATTGTATGCTAAAGTGTGAAATATAGAGCATTCTGGCGAAATAAGTTTCATATTTGTTTCCATTCCCATATTTTCACATGTGACAAATATATCCTTTAATTGATTTTGACATGTGAAAATAAAGTATTTCCGATCAAGCCATGCGATGCTTGAGGTGAGTGTACTTACAAAAGCTGTTCCCGCAACAACAAAAAAGAGTACCTTCTGAGGTAGACAAATACAGAAGCTGCCATATATTTCAGTCTTTGATAACCATATTGGACAAGACACAGTTTGGCAACCTCTGCAGTTATTTCTCTTTCGTTCCTTAACAGCATTAACACATTAACCCTAGCGCCGAGTTTACGGGACATTGCCAACTTTCAAGCTCTTTGGCGTCGAGGTCATGTTTGATGCACTAAATTGGGTGATATCATAGAAAGATAGACAAATTTACCTCTACAAAGATAGCAAATAATCTGACATTTTAGTTGCAATACAAAATAGAGAGGGTGAAACATAATTTGTTGGACCTTGTTTATTTTTCACCAAAAATTCGCCCATGGTCGGAATCCGAATTTGTGTCCCGAGTTTAGACTGTATGGCTTCAGGTCTAAAGCAGACCGGTCAAAAGTTCACCCAGAACATATGCAAAAAGTAGGATCAGGTGGACATTTTGAATAAAGTGTCTTTTTCATGCGAAACGTATGTGTCCGTTAAGAAAAACTCCAACTTTTCAGCTTTTCAATGTGTTTCCTACTCAAATTTCATCGAAAAACAGCAAACACCTCAGGGTTAATGTGTTAAGAGGTTAGTGTTAGAACTGTTTGGTCTGTTATCATGATAACGTGACTGAGTGGGTCATCAAAAAATACATGTCTGCGACATGATGATCCAGTGCTAGATATCACTATAGACTGCCACAATGCAGAAATAGTAGTGACATGAATGAACCGTTGCTAAAGCTGGACACACAAAAAGGTGGTTGTAGTGTGTATGATGTGCCTAAGAGTGTATGCATTTAATCTATTAAACTTACGCTGTTGCAAGTTTGGTAAAAAAAATGAAAGGAACATTTTCTTTTCCTGCTTTAATTCCAGCTATTTTTTTATATTGTGGTGCCAAAAGCTATCTATTTTAACTCGTGACTTCGCCTCATGTTTTAGTACCGCTTATGAAAAGCTCCTATATGTATCGTCGTGGATGAAATATCTTACAATTTCCATAGCACATCTTTGATTTAAAAGCTAATATGGTCAATCTGCAACCAACTTATGAATGATTTATTTATTCGTATTTAACAACACATCAATACTTGTTACATTGCATGTTGCTAAACAAATGGGAGTAAAGTGTCAAGCTTAAAATCACATTTAGTGATCCGCACTTTTATGATAGATAATTTGGCAGGTTAACAACAAGGACACGATGGTCTGTGGCTTTTCCTGGGCAGGGGGCAAATGAGTTAAATTTATAAAAATATTAACAATTTAAAGAAAGTTAATACAATATATATATATTGCATATTGAAGATGATTGTGAAAACGAATGACTTTTAGATGTAAAGCAAACCAGAAAGCCATCAAAGAGAAGAAATTAAAATGTACTGAAGATTGGTCAGTTAATAAAACCATGACTTTCATCTTCTTTGTACAAAATTTGAATTTCACATTTTTTTAAAATCTATGCTTTGAAAAAAGTGCCAGATTGTGTTCATTCGTGTGATATTTATTTGCTAATTTTACATGAGCTATTCTCTAGAACTATATAACTGATATACTTTGTAGCAAAAAGGACAACGACTAATAAACTAGCGGACAGAAATGAAAACCAAGATACCTCCTTCAGTTCGCATAATGAGTGCCATATTTATGAGCAAGCACCTTCCCCTGAAGAATCGATAATGATTTTGACGACAATCAACAATGAGCATTATTTGACCGATTTATCACACAAAAGAGGACAGGACAAAGTCAAACAGAATGCAAAACAAATGTACGCAGTTAATTTTAATTTGTCTTTTCATTAGAAAGTGATTTTACTTGTATCATTTATTAATTAGATGACAAGTACGAATTAGGTACTTGAGTAAAAAATATTTAGCTGAACTGGTGTTTCGTATGAAGTGAGACCGTGTATCGTGTTTTGTTATCATCAACTCTTCAACTATTTCTGTACTAGATAATTGCGATCCTGCTAATTTTTTGTTCGGCCTAATGTTCTCAGCAGTAGTTTGATCGTCGAAATTTGTCCTGTATGGGTAAAGGGTATTCAGACGTCGTTTCACCATACTGCGCCATATGTTACAGGAACATATATATTGGTACCTACAATAACTGTCTCAACACTACATGACGTAGCAAAATTGCACCTTGAGCTCAAAGCATCTGTCCACGAATGATGTTTATCTAAATCCAACGTTTTATTACCCACAGATTTTAACCACGTTTGGCAAGATAAGTTTATCACTGCCTTTTAAATTCGAACACATGATGTAAAACCGGTATTCAAATTGGCTATGTTACCAAGCATAATTCTACCTTTCAACGTCAAAAGCAGAATGTCCCCACGGTGTACAGAGACCATTCATAAATTGAGTGATTTCAGTATCCTACCAATAATGTAGATCTATAATAATAAATATGGTGGCCGATTCAAGAAATAAAATGACCAAAACAACTATTAAGCGGACATTTTGTTTAGACCAAATTTGACTGATAGCATCCTACTATCCCATTTTATCTGGAAAACTGCTTTTGAATCTGGCATACAAGCGAATTTCAGATTCATTTTCGTTTCATATTGAACTCTATTTTCCGAGGTTATCTGTTTATAAAGTCTTCTAATGTGAAACGTTTGCTAGTTATATCCAGAGTTGTTAAGCCTAGACTTTCTTAAGGACTTCACTGTCATTATTTTTACATTCCGTTTCAATCCAGGTCTGCTTTGTACTCTAAAAGCATCTAATAGTTTCTGTACAGGAATCAGGTCGACTCCAGTAAAACACTGAATCAGCGGAAATAATAATTGTATCATTTTAGAAAATATTTCATTTTGCGTACGTGGATGGACATTTTATCCATGCAACATTTCAGGATTACGAAAAGGTTAGTCAAGAACACTGAAAGCATAGACAAATGTGAGTTTATAATTTTATAATATTATACATTGTTCTTATTTTTCTAGAGACTTAGACAGGTAATGTTAATCAATTACGTATAATGGAGTGAAAAACATTTGCATGTGCACTATATACGCTATGTAATGTAATTAGACACTCCAGTGGAATAGAGTGTTTTTTTTCAAATTGTATTACAGATTTATTAACAGTTGAAGCGATATCTAGCAATAATAATAATATTTGGTGGCTAAAACGTAAATTCATAAATCTTACTATTGTCATTACTAGTTCTTCTTATGTTATATTAGGTTTAACTTGGCATATGCCTGAAAACTCAAACTAGAATTAAATGATTTCGTCTAGAGGAAAAATGAAAATGAAGATATTCGGTCCGAATGTAGCAACATTCACTGGTACAAATGAATATGAAATCCAGATATCTTCCTCAGTAAATAACCTGTTTAATTTTCTTATTATCTTATGATATATATTTTAGTATGATTAATTATTGCAGTTTCCATAGAGCAGTAAACTATTTATTACAAATCAATAATAACATAACAAACAGTATGAACACATTTGTATACAAATATCCGTTCCATGTGATCTAGTGAAAACAAAACAGATGGGATTTGAAAAAGGTTTTAATACGAAATGTAAAAACGCTAAAATAATCTTAGAAAAGGTTCTATAAGAACTTTCATATTTAACGATCCACATACAACTTGGATACTCATCACAAGCTTAGAAGGTCTTACATGATATTAGGGACAGAAATCAATATGATAATATATTATCATCGCTTTTGCCCTGATTAATAAAGATTCTACTGCACATGAAATTGATTTAAAGCATGATGATGTCATGGAAAAAAAATATTTATACTTGAATCGTTTGTGTATTTCAGAGTGGATTTAATCTTTCTAGTCACACTCTTTAAATAACACATGTGATAATCTTCATATACATACTACTAGAGAATACGTAAAAAAAAACAACAGATGGTATCAAATTAAAGTTCAATATGAAGCTTTGTTATCATAGGGTATGCCCGTACTAAAGATTATACAGCACTTTGACAGGAACAGATTTCCATAAATGGGATTGCTTGAGTGCATTTCGTCGTCCTAGTGGCACTCTTTCAATAATACAACATTTGGTAATCTTCATACAAATAGTAAGGAAGATTAGGATTGGAAAAACTATTGGTTGAATTACTTGACGTGTTAAACAATAGATTGCTAAAACTCAGTTATAAATTGCTAATGTCTTGGCGTGAGGGTACAGGCAATAAAATGTAGGATCATATGTGTTTAGAATCTAATACTGAGTAGTCAGTACCTTTTAATAAATGGGTTAAAATTAAATTATCAGTACCACTCGTGGTCAGAGTTTCTGTTTATAGTATACATTTAGGATTATACTAGTTTCAGATTTTGATTACATTTATGTTAGGATATGGCACCTGTGATTTGAATAAACATATTTTAAATACAAATATGACAGAAAGACTGTTATCTATTGAAAATGAAAACTCAGAATAATATATACCTACTTTTATTGATATCAGCTCTGATCAGGGCCTGAGGATGGTCAAGGCTTCTCATACAGCTCTCCAAAACTATGATGATGATGAAAGGAAATATGAGGACCCGCGTAGCAATGACATGGAATTGACTTCATTCTTAAAACCTATTTGTAATTATTTAAAATTCTCTCTTCATTATATTTCTATCTCCCTCTGTATATATATATAGACATATACATCAATTAATCATATAATTAAGTTTAAAAATACTTATACAATCAACAAAACTGTAATGAATTTATATATGCATTAATATACGTTTTATTTAGTCCGTGACGGATTCTTTTCTATTATTTTACAATCACAACTTCCTTACAAGTATAAATACTTTTGAGTGAACCATATTAATTGCTGTATGACATCCAATCGAAATCAATAAGAACAGCTGTTTAGTTCATTACCAGTTACAAAATTATTATTAATTGCTAATATTTAATCAACTTTCAAGTATATTGTTCAATTTATCTCGGAATATGCATCTGTGTGTGTGTGTGACCAGCTTTATGTCTCTTGATGTAGTTTTATCGACGTACCAACAGAATATTGCTATTAAAAAACATTCTCTCAATTTTGCAGTACAGATACACTTTAGTGTCTTTAGATCGCCACAATATGTCCTGGATGATCTTGAATGTTTCCTATCTGTTTTGGAAGGGTATAATTTAATTTGATAGCAAAAACGTTTCTGATTGGTTATAAATTATGAAATATTTTGAATGAGAATACTCTTGCATATTTCACCAATGTTCTTACTTATCATGGCACAATTTGTCAATTTGTTTTATCCACGGCTGCTACTAAAATAAAATTATGAGGCTATTCAGGAGTATAATTCAATTGACTTCTTGTAACTAGCATTGCAAGTAATAACTTAGAACCATTCAATAGTCAAACGTTTGAGTAACCAACAGAATCCTTTTCTGTCTAGATACTAAGGCAGCTATTGGCTCACGGGATTTACTTTAATGACGTTACTTTTCTTTCCAGCGCAGCCTGTAAATGTCTATGAAAGGCTTCAGCCATATGAAAATTACGGAAACAATATGTATCGTTCTTTGCGACCAGAGAATATCATTTAGATATACAAAAAGCTATAATAACATTGAACTGGGAAACTAGAGACTGTGTTTTTTTGTATTATTATCTGGGGGAAATTCCCAGTGTATTTCTGTATTACATTCAAAACTTTCTATCAAAAAATATTTATATCCACCTTTGTATCTATGTTTTCATGCAGACCATCATATTTGCTTCTAGTTAATTGTATCATACGTGTACGCATAGATGGTTCAGCTACATTGAAAATTCAAGATAATATACAATACATGGAATTTCGTTAAAGAAGGTAATCTCGATTTAAGATTAGATCTGTTGGACTATTCAAAATGGTGTACGTTACCTTACTTTGTCAAAAGGCAGCCGACGGATCAGATATACCTGTATATCTTATTGGAATTTTTCTATATTCAAAAATTCGTAACTTGATCTGAAAAGATTTTTTACTGGAAATATGTTTTGTACTCTATGCACATCTTGACCCCTAAAGCGATAAATAACTGTATTTAGAGAAGAAAAAAAAGAACTAATGAACCAAAGAGTGCAACAATATTAAAAAGTGAAGACAATTATCACATAAAAATATATTGCATACACCATTTATAATGTAATCGAGACTTCGATACGAATGTGTAATCGTCGTGTCCATAATGCAATTATACACTGAAACTATTTTCTTGTCTATATTATCGGATGATCCAAATTCATATATCCATTTCAGTTTGAATTGTCAAGCAAACATATTTGCAAAATATCAAACGCGAGAGAAGCCCAAAATGATTACAACATGGCAATCATGGCATTTGTTAAGGTCAAGAAAAAGAACTCTTTCAATATGACATATTGTTTAGAAAAGTTGTTCTCACAACAATCAATACATATGCATGCCATATATGGTGTTATCAAGTGAGACAATTGTCTTGCATAACGTTGAGAGGAACTTCATTTACTGTTAAAATGACTTAGCTCTGTTTATGCTATTGTTTGTTTGCTTTGTTCACAATTGTCACGATATATTCTGTTTAGCGAGATGACACATATCCTTGCCTGTGTATATTGCTGTAATTATAGCTGGTGTGTAAAATATGAAACATTTCTCATATAAATAGGTCAGTTTCTAAGAGAATAATACAATATTAACAATTTGTGGTAGCTTTTTTGCAAAATTAATTACTACTGGGGATATATATCCTTCTTTCTGCAATTTAATATCAACGTACCGTATGTACAAACAGATATTCTTTAGTTAAAGTATTAAACCACGTATTGTTGATAACAGTAAAATTAAGTTATATTAACAGTTTCGAAGGAGAAATGTTTCATTTTCTAAGTCCTACTTTTCATTCTTTGACTTAGGCATATATTTCTCATAACAGTTACAATAGATAAACTTTGATATACCATCTAATCAATCGAATACTATAATGTCACGAGGTACTTTGTAAAACTTTGTTCGTTGGACATAAGTCATATAATTATCACCTTTTCGTTTTCTTAATGCGATATATATATATATATATATATATATATATATATATATATATATATATATATATATATATATATATATATATGTGTGTGTGTGTGTCATTTTATTTCACTAATTAGTCAAAGATCGCTTATGTTTATCGATATATGTCAACTCGAACAATACTGCTGAAATGTGTCAACATGAACTATGTTTAACTATTAATTCTCCGATTATATATACTTTTATAGGTATTTGGTGACCAAACTAATGCTAGGACCTGTGTCGATTAAATCAGCAAGTACCTGATTCTCATTAAATCAATTTACAATAAATTTAACAAATTATTTTGATTGTGAGGTGGATTTGGGGCAATAATCATATTTTAGAAATAGTAAGAAAATCATAATGATCCAATCCTTGTCGTTATACAGCAAAACAATAAAGATAATCTGATGTAAAGTATATTATAACATTTCTTTTATCTCTCCGAAAACATCAGATTTTCTACACCAGTGTCATTCAAAGTTCACAACATTTTCTAAGCACATGAATGATACAACTGAAGAGTTTACTTAATGTGGTTTGAAAATTGGCATTGCATGCTTACTTCATTTTAATATTAAATATTCACAGCTCAAACATACGAAACATATTAAACAAGTATTAAAGACGGTTGTCGATATTTATTCTTAGAAAACATCAGGCGTTCTGGCCTCTGATTACACAATGGCCATGGTACTTATGAACTCTAGTGAGCTAGGCAGACAGTAGAGTCACAAGTTGTATTAGGTGGCTCCTTTTCATCCGCATATTTTATTTGTGTGAATCAGAGGTTTGATACGTAGATGGTAGATCATCACTGTGCAGTATTCATTATCCTGCAATTTGTAAATTGTCACAACTTATGTTACTTGCTACAGTATAAATATATATATATATCTATATATATTTATATATATATATATATATATATATATATATATATATATATATATATATATATATATATATATATATATATATATGTCAATGATACACTAAAGTAATATTCTTATTATGCATATGACAATCTTATTGATTGACCTGAGACATAATAAATAATTCATACATTCTTCTTAATCAAGTATTCAGTATCATGCATTCCATTTCTTCGACAGCATCACATTATTAGGTCACTTCATCCTCTGAGGCAAAATACACCAATAAAGGTTCATGCCCTGACACAGCGAATTTTAAACATTTAACAATGTCTCCTTCTTGCCTTTGCATCCGCAGTTACATTTTCTTTTTTTTTTTTTTTTTTCCTAATTATTTTCTTTTAGTTTCCTAGAACGTGATTATTAATCTCTAATGATCAAAATACATATGTACTTTAATTTCTTTATAACATAATACGTCTTTTCTTCATCGCAAAGCGAAAGAATTATAAATATTTAGATTTTGTATTAGTTTCTCTTTCTTAACTCCAGGATTAAATGTCAGAATAAGAGTATCTTGGACTTGGCCTTGACCTTGTCCACAATCACTTCCACTGAGTTCCTGACTAGAAACACTGATGTTTTCATTTTGTAAACAAATAGTAAATAGCTAATAGCTTGTTCAATAATGTAGGTTATATATTAGGATCATTACCAATATACCTAATCATATTTATATTGGTCATTTTCTGGGACATTGGTATTCCCCATAAAGATTCAAAGGTTATCTAATGTTTCCCACATAGAGCTTCCCGTAACTTTAGAAGCAGATTATATTTTGTTAAAAAACGAAGAATTGTCTAAAATGGGAAGTTACATTAACTCATAATATTTCTAGGAAACGCTATTATGATCAAGCTCAATAAGATGGCCTTATATTTTTTATTACATGAGACATTACTCAATCATGCGATAACATCTGAAGCAGAAATCAGTCTTACTGTTGTGCGCAGAATTGAATATGGATTTATTTACTTAATCGAAACATTAGTCACTGGAAAAACAAAGTGCTCTTAAATAATATTCTTGGACAGAACATTACCTTGGAATTATTGTGAATTCTGGTAAGGATATAATTAATTGTAATATTATGTTTATTAATTCTCTTCTAAATTTCACTTTGTAATTTATACCTATAAATTATTTGTTGAATTTTACAACACTTGTTCATTTTTCTCTTTTCTATTACCTACTTTCAAACCATAGAGTCGTAATAGATATTTGATATTAAATATGCTTTTAACTCTCCTGCCTTTGTTTGAGATCTAGTATTTCATGTTTTCACCTACTTTCTGTAACTATGTCCGTAGACTGACTCACACTATGTGGAAATGTATTTTTCATCGAGCGATAAGTATGTTTTTTAACAATGAACATTAGTGAAAACTTAAGTAAGTCAGGTTTCACAACCTTACTGCTAAATGTATAGGAAGTACAATTTGTATTATGATGTGTGTGAAAGTAAATGCAATTACCAAAGAAGAAATTTTAAAGAAAATGACACTTTTATTACAATTTTATAGAAAGGTGTTTTCCAAAATGTAAATTTAACGTGCGTTTACGCAACGCAGATAGTACAGTATATTCAGTTCAAAGAAAAAAATATAGAAAAAAAATATATTGTTTCCAATTGACTCTCACTTCACTAAGGACAACCTTCACTTCGTTTATTTACGAATTATACAACTTTAACACTGGGTAGGTGAAGCCTCCGTTTAATCAGTGTAGCAAAGGTCACTCAAGGGATACTTTGGGCATGGTTTGCCACACAAGCTATGCGGTAAATTTATCAATCAGTAGCGATAATGATTTCACATGATTTGTTTAATAACCAAACACCTAATGAATTTATCAGGCTGATTTGGTGTTTCTTGCACGTGGTCGTGTCCGTGATCGACAATGTATATTAAACATATACAAGTATTCAACAACTATTGTGTGTGAGGTCAGCATATATAACAAAGCCTAGATTTTGCCATCAACACATTCTATAGATATTGCAGATTCACATGGCTACTACTGTTGTAGGTGGATCCTGGCACAGAATTTCTCGAATTTATTCCTCTGATCTTGATTAGATTAGTACATTTCTTACATGTCAATGTTCATCCTGACCTAGCTGTTGTGAAACGATTTAATCCTACTCTTGCAGAATATTTGTTTGGTCATCACCACGAACATGTATTATTGATGAGGAAAGAACAGTCTCAAGAACAGATTTGTGTTGATGAGTAACAAACATAATTTGGTTTACACAATACGATGACCAAACGCGTAAGTGCTGATTCTTCGCGTGGTACCAAGCGCGTCAAACTTTCCTTGATGCATCGTTATACACCGACACTATGTTTCTGGCACCGTATAACGTTCTCCATGTTTACGAATTCACGTCACTCTTAACGATTTTCTGCGTACAGTTCGTATTTGAGATAGCTTTGCACAATCATCTATGGACCATCTTTGTACAGTTTAATGTTGTTGGAGCCACCGATCACATTCAAGTACATTTGCGGTCGCACTTACATATACTCTTCAATTAGTTTACCCTAGTGTCCGTCCTTTAACTTAACAACAACCCAGTTATTGATGTATTTAAACAACCGCTGTGGGGGTTTTCGGATACTCAATGGAATCAGATTCATCGAACACACTCGGTTATGGCATGTACGCGTGGTGATATGCATCAGTGTCGGTATAAAGCATTTTAACGACTTTGATTTTTTCTCATCATGCCATAAAACTAGGCAAATTCAGTTTTCTTTAAAGTGCTACAAACAAATATGTTATACGTAGAAATATACACGCAAACTTCAGTTCAGTTTCTTTGCCATTCAAATATCACCATGTGTAGGTGTTTATACACTAATATAATCTATAACTCTTTTTTTAAAGCATCCACATACAAATATTCTATGCTTCGATCATTATGTAAAATGTCATATCTTGCTTCAAGTTTTTGCAAATTAAAGGTAAATAATCCAATAAGGAGAAACGATAGATATATGAGAATGCTGCCAATCAATTTCGCTTTATGTCAAAGGTGTTTTTAAATTAATATGGACTACTAATACCAGGATACAAAACTACTAGACAAGAATTAGTCTTATTCAAATACTCTTAGAATGGCTAAAGTTAAACCGAAATCAATAAATTCTCATAAGTATAATTATAGCATGAACTAAAAAGTGTATTCATCATGTTAGAACTCTTAACAATTAGGTTCACGAATGTGCTGGAAAGAAACAATGTCCTATTTTTGTGTCCACGTTGTCGAGTTTGACCACATGTTTTACAATCAAATATATGACAAACAAACCAAAAGGATTCAATGACGACCTGATCAAGAAAACAAATGGGACCCATATGTAGACTGTATCTGTTTTTGTCACTTTTAATACCATCAGGAGACAATTGAATTAAATTGAACCTTTTATGTGGCTCAGTGTACGTGCGAAAATGTGTTTAAAACTGCCAACATTGTGGCGTGTTTCAAGGATGACGTACTTTACTCATTCTAACTTTTCTGTTAGATTTTAGACCACATCCCCAAAGAAACGTTAAAGGAATAAGGGGAAGTTATATTATCTCTCACACACCTCAATAAAACAAAATTAATGGTATGTAGCCTGTTGAGTACAACCATTTTGACCTCTAAAAGTCCTTGAAAGGGTAGCTTAAAGTTAATGTCTCATTATCCTTCAATGCCACTTAAAAAGATACCAAACGGACGCCTACTTTTATGTCTTCTTTCACTCCACTATTAATATTATGGGGATCATGAAAATATATAGGAGAATCGTTTTGCTTTAGGAAAAGCTGATATTGAGAGGGTAACAACGTTATCAAACAGTGATACTGAATTTAACTTTAATTATGCCACGGATCAACGATTATAAAAAGTGGCTTTGTGCAAATTTTTCTATGTATAAACGTGCACAATTTGTTTTATACTGCTTTTGTTTTATTATTCAGGAGATTAGTGGATATTAGTCACGCCAATTGTAATCATGGATGGCAAAGTGGTAATACGAGATAACGAAATTTGTTTTCTTCATGAGGCATTTAAATTATATTGCATACCCTTCTTATACATAATATTCTCCATCGTCAGTAGATCACTATATCTGATCTCTGCAGACATCTTTAAATTTTCATTTGAAACAGCAAGTGTTGATTAGTGATAAAATTTCTTGTCATAGGCCAGAGACCCCTATACATGATAGACCTATATTCGTTTCAGTTAGAAGGCATACAAATTGAAACCTATTATAAATCTCGACAAAATACATATAACACGTTACAAAAAGACTCGCTTTGTAATAAGGTATTTCTATCAAAAGGAAGACAGACGAAAATGTTCCACAGCTAAAACATCCAATTCAAAATGGCCGCCTAATCTTAATTTCCAGTTTAGCTCTATAAATGATTGACGATATAATACAAAACTCCTGTTTGGTTCTAACGTTACATACTCGACTACTGATGCTTCCAGAAAATACATACAGTAGTATCCTTGTAAACAAACAATTGTGTTTCTAAAGGGAAGTCGCAGATTCAAAAAACAAATTCAATGTAATATTTTGATGGAAATATGATACTTGCTTTGCCATGAATTTCCTTACCGTGTGTATGTATGTATATGTGAGTACAGTCATATTACGTAACCAGACAAAACTACAAGTAATTTTGCTCATACCATTAGCATTTGTAACTGTAAATGTGATTCAAATTTGACAATCTTCAACAAGATTGATGTCAAGTGTTCTTTTGAACTTGATGGACGTTCTCGTGCTTGTGAAAAAATCTCGGCGGTAGGGTAAGGTATGTTTGTTTGATTTACATCCAAAATACATCCAACGTTTACGAAACCTTTGCCTTAAAAAAAAAAAACTGAAAGACGAACCTCCGAATGATGACATATTATGTTCAAAAGTGTCGCCTCTTGTGTTAGTATGTACAACAGGCAAGGCCTTAAAGGAAACGAGAACGTAAACTGAATGAAATAATTTCGCAACTTTTCTCCATGTTACAAATGTAATAAAAGCCTAGACAATATCCTATCTACTACTAAGTCATTGCTCAAGCAACGTAGGCATGCGAGAAATCATGTCAGCATTTTGCCGTGGGTAGGTGGTGCTTCATTCTCCAGGGCTTATCATCCACTATGTGTTGCAAAATGGCATTAAACCCACAAAACAAATACGTATTTTACTGATTTCGTATGTAGGGGTTTTGCAATGCTTTCTCCAACTCACCAATAATGTATTTTAATTTACTATTTACCATTTTGAAACATAATATTTGAAATTTGAGGTAGACGTAAACGTGAGTTAATCATTGGTGATAAGCTTCAAGTTGTGTTTTCTGAACGACAGAAACGGAAAGGGAAAGCAGGAAGAAAAGGAAAGTAGAATACGGAAGGGTGAACGTGTAGAAGATTGTATTTGCAGATCACTAACATCTCATCTCTTCTCTCTTTCTCGATATCGTGCAATATAGTCATGTGAGAAAGCTCGACAGTAGCTTCTCATGGGTCGGACGATCTTCCTTACGCTTTTGACACACTCGTCCTAAAACAGATATAATGGCAAACATGAATAGATGTGCTGAAAAAGAACTTGACCACACAATGCAATTAAAGTTATGTATTTATTTCTAACGCATAGTTGAAATAAAATAATTTGTCTTCCTCAACATGAAGGCAGAATTATAACGTATTTTTCTTCTACCTCTAGTTGTTTGCTCAACAAGCCGTAAGCATTTTCCTCTTAGATCTATTGTTGACGTAAATCACGTTTTCAGACGTAGATCTCTCCATTTGAAGCTCAGTATTTTTAATGTTCACTGTTATTGATCGGCATAACATTTCAAGATACTAATCTTGAGTATCAACTACCTCTAATTATCAAACTTTGTAGATATGTTTCACATATATTTCATATACGAAACCGTTCATACTTTGAGTCGACAAATCAAAGGTCTATACCAGTGTGAGGGAAAGAAGAAACAACTGTTTCTGGAAAACAACTAAATCTATTTAATCCACTCCTTCGTAATAAAAGGCAAAGACCCACCTAAGTGCGTTTCTTGCAATGAGCACTTCGTTATTAAACACTATGATAATTTATATTTGACTCTAAACGCTGCAACTACCAACAATGTTCAACACATAAAGAAACGTTCTTAAAAGTAAAAGTGTCCAATTGTTTTAACTTTCTTGCAGAAAGTCAACATTTGTTAAAAGATTATTTTGTTTGCAACGCGATTTATTTATAAACATTATAAAAATATTTTGTTTGTACTTTTAATCACTTTTAATCACCCTAATATTGTACCTCTATTCAGTTTAGAAAGAACATTTGAATGGAAACTATCAAAGATTTCCAATATATGGTTTTGTTTTTGTATTTTTAACGCTCTTTTATAATAAACAACTCGAACTATTAATTTTCCTAATGTAAACATTTGGTGGCGTTAAATATCCTTAAACTTATGTTATGTCCTAAAGTTCACAATCAATCAATCATCAACGTTTCTTTGTTTACTTTCCAGTGAATGAATTTGGACTTTTCGTATCAGACGATGACCTTATTAAGAATTTTCCGTTGGTTTCAATTCATTATTTACTGCACTTTTCTACACTTGAGAAACCAAGGGAGATACATTCTTTAGGACGATATGGCTTTGTCTACTAGTGCAAATCGATAATAAACTAGGTTTCCCAGCCAAAGTCGATCAGCTGACTTATTCATGAGGTACTAATTAATAAATAAATATTGTTTAATGTTTTTCTGCTCATGGAAAAGTTAAATGCATTTTATAATATTTCTATGATATTGACAACAATTTCTGAATATTATCTGTTTGAAAATTTTTTTTCAAGAAAGATTTATAATAACATTATGTTATTACATATCTTTTCAAATTTGATTTAATTTCTGATTATTGTAATTATAACCAACCTATAATGAAATTAAAGTTTCAGAATCTTTCTTGTGCAACACATAGAATTATAAATTAAAATTTATTCTGCCTTTAATTGAATCAACTGCTTAAAACCAATCATTGTATTATATATTATGTTATTATCATGTATTGCATGATGGTTTTGTTTCGCACTTATCAGACACAGGACAACCTTATTTCACATCTGTGACTGAAATCATTAAAAACGTGGTTTTTTTCTCTATGATACAATGCACATGTGTCACAATTTAGCACGATCGAGATTTCCTGTTGTAAGATTGATATCAGGGAACAAGCTGACTTATATGCCATCGCATAATGTATCAGTTTTTCAAACACATATATGTGCAAGGAAATTAAATGTTGTTGAAGAGAACTATTATTTTGTAATGCAACACGTCTCAAATATAGTATTAAAAAATCAAACACAAAACCAATGTACAGTAAACATGCAATGTATGCATAAATTGCTTTAGTAGGAATAATATTAAAACAATTGGCATCAATGACAAACATGATTACATTGATACAGAATTATAGTGAGGTCTAAAGCTTTTATATATACCATATATACATGCATACAAGTCCCATTCAACTGAACAATCATATATGAGCTTATATCAAATTCAACTGTATTAAACAAAATATTCCATTGTATAATACACCAGTGTGTTAGAGTATGTGCAATTGTTCTGTATTAATCAGTGGAACAAAGAAGATATAACCAAACGGCATAATGCACAGCGTGTCATGGTTAATGCAGTTTCTTCATCCTTGGAACAAAGAAAAAGAGTTTCGACCCAAAAAGCATAATGTGACAGCAGGGTAAGGAACATGCATCGTATTAAGGGTTATTAGTTGAGTAACCAAACACGACTGAGATCTTATATCGCACAGTGTGACTGTGAATCAGGATCTGTGTTGCTTTGGTTCTGATAAAGATAAACGCATATACAGTACTTATATATTGCAGTCAACATAATTTGATAATGTATGTTTGTGCAAGCCTCAAGAAAATAACAACATATGCACATCTTACACACTAGAATTTAAGTTATGGCCCCTGTAATAATCAAGACATGATGGTTCTCAGAACGTAGGGGTGTGGACACTAGTATTTTGGCATGGAACAATATTCTTGGACGTGTTGCAAATGATATCTAGACTTGTAACAATATTAAGAAACATGTAACTTAGTTATTTTAAGTGTAATATTTTGGTCTTACAAATTTTCATGGTTGATAGGTAAACAAATTGATATGGATGGAAATCATATAATCACTATAGTTTAATTTAATCCAAATCTATTGTATTTCAATTATTATCTGCTTGGGTCGAATTTAAGTTCTTTCTCGACACGTGTTTAAATAGTATTCTTCAGTTTTGATTGGCTTGTTTCAAGGTCAATTCTTAATTGTCAATCATAAATACCAGTAGCTTCTTTTCTTTCCGACATGTCGGACGTATTGGCATCCAGCATCAAAACACACCAATACTTTATGCTAAAGTCGCTTTTAAGTGTTCTGTAAAGTATTAAAATCGTACATGGTGAAACAGTTTGGGAGAAAACTTTTCAATATGATATGTGTAATCAGGGAATGAAAGTGGCAACGAAGCAAATTAACACAGAATATTCATGGAGGCAGATACAAAAACGCATGTGATCTTAGTTGACCACCTTTCTAAGGTCTTGCAACTATTTTCTTTTTTCCCCGACATAAACAAGTGACTGTGTTCAAGTAGCTGTTTTGTGTATGTTGGAAATACAATGTGAATGATCAATCTGTTAGTTATATCCCCACTATTAATTGAACATTTGGTAGAGAAGATTTTATAATTTTTTCTGCATGAAAGAAAACACCATAACGTCGTCCAATTAAAAGTAAAAACACACTTAATTAAACGTGTCTTTAAAACAGGTCATGGGGCGTAGTGACCTAGATAAGTCCAGCTTTTGATCAGGTGAATCAGGCTGAAATGTCTTAAAATTTAAAACTAAAATAACTGGCAGTTAGTATGTTCGGAAGTATTCTTTATTGTTTAACTCTGTAACATGATGCTAGAAATACATCAAGTATGCCGCCATAGACAGATTATAAAGATTTCAAGATCGTTCAGTTGATGTTATGATGTATGCATTCAAGTTTAGGCTTCTTTTACATGAATCATATCGTTTGCTAAATACTTTGAGCGAATAATGTAGATCCTAAATGAAGACATAATTGGGCCCACAGTGTACACAGTTATATGTGTGCTACACATGAGCTAAAATATACATAGAATGTCAGCTGACTGGTTCACGCAGATGCAACTATATTTCAGACAAAATGGTAAACTAATTATTAATATCTGAACAATGCATTTGATATCATGTACTTCAAATATTGTCAGTCATAACTGGTGCGCATACTTCATTCATCAATTCTTTGAGGATCGATTCATATATTGATCTAGCAAATTGATTTTATATTATCAGAATCTGGTAGAGTGTAAGAAGAGGGTATGGATCGTGAATGTTTGTACAATAGACAATAAAGTTTGTAAGTTCCAGGTGGATGACAACAACACTGTAGGACAACTTATGCTGACAATCGGTTCAAGGATAGGTAATAGTATTGATCACTCTAGTCATGCATTGTGTTTCTTATTACTTAGCTTTATAGTCATGCGTTGTGCGTTGCATAAGGGAATACTAAATATAATTAATATTTATCTTCCTTTCTTCTGTTGCATCTTCTTTGAGTAAATGAAATCGATATTGACTATTTTTTGGTTCTTATCCATGTGGTTTTCAAGTTTCCCGTTATATTTATCCTCTTTGAGTAAATGAAATCGATATTGACTATTTGTTAGTTCCTATCCATGTGGTTTTCAAGTTTCCCGTTATATTTATAAGCCTACAATATTACTTTACCCCTGATAACCCATTCTTCTTACTAACTGCATTTTATTTCCACACATCAAGAATTTGAAAGCTAAATGCTTGACAGCTTTAAATCTACTTAAGCTAGTTGCTCACACTGACTGGGGTGCTGATAAATAACAGTCATCCTTAATTTGTATAGGACATTTATCCGCTCCAATCTAAACTATGGATGCGTTGTTTATGCTTCAGCTAGGAAGAAATATTTGAAAATGCTTGACCCAATTTATCGTCAGAGAATTAGACTCGCTCCGGGAGCATTTAAGACATCTCCATGTGTAACGTTGTCGAGCCGACCCTTTGAGATTAGGTAGGGTTTTAAAGAAATAACAAACACGTTTGTTTAAATAAAACTTATATTTAAAAAAAAATCAACATGATAGGTATATATACATATAATGAGCACACAATACACACACAAATGAATCTACTACCCTACTATATGACGGTAGTCATACACTACTGTACTATATATATGTAGTCATAAACTACTGTACTATATATATCTGTAGTCATACACTACTGTATTATATATCTATAGTCATACACTACTGTATTATATATCTATAGTCATACACTACTCTATTATATATCTATAGTCATACACTACTGTATTATATATCTATAGTCATACACTACCAATATCCAAAACGTAGCATGATATTGACTATTGATACGATATTCGTACCCCACACAACGTAGTCAGTAAATCAAATCATAAGGTTTAATTGACTATAATCATACTATTCGTGTCACACACACACAAAATATAATCAATAAAAACCAAACAATACTATCCAATTGACTAAACACGCTATTCGTGTTTTACATAAATAGTCAATAAAGCAAACGTAGGGTTCTATTGACTACGAACACGCTATTCGTGTTTTACATAAAGTAGTCAATAAAACTAAACTACGAGTGTTAACATTTCACTTCCCTCCGGTGCGACAGTAGTTCATTGTCCGTCTCCATTCCACCGGTTAACATTGGTCTTGAATACTCATCTATTCACACGACCGGCGAGCTGAATATAAAAATGGACAGTTTCCCAAATAATAAAATAAATTTACGCAATACATAAAAACGAACGTGCTATTCCGAAACTGAACATTCAACTGAAACATTAAACCAAAAAGAGTGTATTTAACTCACCCAACTTTTTGGCTCTAATATCCGACAAATGTAACGTTTAGAGATCTGCTCTAATGTCCACTGTGTCTTAAAAAGACCCTGCACTGTACCTATATAGTAGTCTGCCGTACTTGTAAAAAAGTAATTCGTGTGAAACCTTCATTATACGCGCGGCACGTGCGACTTGCTGTATAGGACAACTCACTTAGAGGAGTATGGTGTACCCTCTACGCCATATCGGGTATTGCGTAACAGTGTCATAACAACGAGTTTAAAAATAATAATTCATTAAATACAGAATAACGACAAACAAATTATATAACAAAATTAACAGGACTGATAAGCCTAAAATATAGACTAGAGGAGCATGGTGCATCCTCCATGCCATATCGGGCATTTCGTAACACACCTCCCCCCTAATAAAAAGTATATTTATTTTTAAAAACCACGAAATTACACGATATGGGTAACCAGATAATTAATGTCCACTGAGATAATCCGCACCTACATTTTCCGTACCTTTGATTGCCTCGATTCGGAATCTGTAAGGTTGTAAGAACAAGGCCCATCGCATCAACCGTGAATTATTAATCTTTGCCTTATTGAGGTAAAGTAGAGGCTGATGATCTGTTTCCAGATTGAATTCTCGGCCCTGGAGGTAGGTTTGGAATTTATATATTCCCCACACTACTGCTAAACACTCTTTCTCTATAACCGAGAAATTCTTTTCTCTTGAAAGTAATTTCCTGCTGGAGTAGGCGACTGGGAGCTTGATTCCATCTTGTTCCTGTAATAAAACCGCCCCTAGTCCCAACTCTGAAGCATTGGTTCTCAAACTGAATGTTTTGTTCAGTTCGGGCATTTTTGGAAGCATGACGCATTGGGTAACCCTTGACTCGAAATGGTTCATGCGATGTAAGTTTAATCCTATGCTCTAGCACATCTGTCTTACCAGGTTTGTTCGAGAACACGTCGGGATAGTCATTGACGAGATCCTGAGCCTGCTTTCTCTGTTTCTCAGTCAGATCTGGACTCGTATTGAATACAGTCGTTCCTATGTGGCACTCCAGTAACCCACTCAAATTAAGACCTGGAACTGACTCTTGTTCCTCATCCTCCTCAATGATGGCTACCCCGACCACGTTTAAAATTCCTTGTTCTGGCTTTGCATTTGTCCGATCGTAGTAACGTTTCAATAAATTACCATGAAACATACGGGACTTTCCACCTACATCGATGGTATAATCCATGCCTCCCTTTTCATCTATGATGGTATATGGACCTTTCCACTGTAACATTAATTTTTTTCTCTCGGTTGGCAGGAGAACCAAAACTCTGTCACCCTTTTTAAATTTTCTATCACGCGCTTTTGAATCATAGTAGCGAGCTGCTCGACTACTAGCTTGCCTTAACGTTTCATGGGCTATTGCACAAGTCTCTCTCAACTTGTCCTTCAAATCACATACGTACTGATATGTCGTTCGAATCTCGTCATCTGTTTCGTCATCTGACCATAATTGTCTCAATTTTCATTGGCCCTCGCACCGTTCTTCCGTATAAAAGTTCAAATGGTGAAAACCCTAGACTCTCTTGAGGAATCTCTCGATATGCAAATAATACTGCATGGATATATCTATCCCAATCGTTCGGACGCTCTGCACACATCCGTTGCAACATTTGTTTGAGTGTTCCATTGAACTTCTCAACCAGCCCGTTGCACATTGGGTGATATGGAGTTGTCCATAGTTGTTTGATTGATAGAAGCCTACTAACTTCTGCCATGAGTTCTGATGTGAACTGTGACCCACAGTCTGTCAGAATCTCTTCCGGAATCCCTAATCTACTGAACATTTCTACTAGGGCTTCGGCTACTCGCTCAATTTCGATGGATGGTAGAGCGACGGCTTCCGGATACCTGGTTGCATAATCAACCATAGTCAAGATGTACCTATTCTTGCGGTCTGTAAGAGGTGATAGTGGACCAACAATATCTATCGCCACGCATTTGAACGGAGTTTCGATTAAAGGCATTTTACCGATAGGTACGCGTTTCACTTTCCCTTTGTACTGCGTTTTCTGACAAATGTCGCACGATCTGCAATACCTAGTTACGTCACCGTGAGCTCCTGGCCAATGAAATTCTGCACATACACGGTCTTTAGTTTTTGTAGAACCCAGGTGACCCCCCATCGTCGACTCGTGTGCTAACTTCAACACATGCGGTCTATAGTTCCGAGGCACTACTACCTGTGTAAACCGTCGGCCTTCACGAGTAGTATGCTCCCTATGCAAGACATTATTGAGATATTTGAACCTGTAGCTACCCCCACCTTTACATTTCATGACTTCCCCTGACGCGGCTTTATTTCTGATTATTGACAAAAACTCATCTTCATTTTGCTCTTCAATTAGTGTCATTTTATGTATCATCGGTATGGCACCTTCTACTTTTAATTTTGGCAAAGGCTTCTTACTCTTAGATATATGTGACCTAGTTTCAGCAGCCATGGAAGTTGGAACATCGGCCACTGCTTTGCCTGGCACAACGAAATTCGCTACACCTTCTATATTACCTACAATCAGATCATACAGAGGTCGCTTTACACAACATGCTGTCACTGTGCCTGTCAAATAAGGTGTTTTGATATGTACGCATGCAGTCGGCACTTGTACTGCGGTATTATCCATCAATCTGACATATACCGTTTCCCCAAGGTATTGATCCGGCCTTACCAAACTTTGCTTAACAACTACTGTATTACATCCCGTGTCTCTAAGTACTGAGGCCCTAACCCCATTCACTAATCCTTCACACTGTATTGATACGTTTGATGCATTTTGATTGGAGCCACTCTTATTGCTCTCTACACAAGCTGAAGAGCCTACCATATACGATACCCTTACCGCCTTTGGTAAATCCTTTTTACGCTTCGGACATGCACTAGACATATGACCCCATTCTCCGCAACTGAAACATTGTTTTCTCTGTCTATCTTGACTTCTAGGTCCCCTCTGATCTAACCTAACTAACTCACCCTTTTGGTTTTGAGGTAAACCCCTCCCAAAATTAGTTTTATCTGAATTGACCTGCTTACTTTCCTTAGGACCCCTCGTGTCCCGGACTATCACGTTCATAACCCCTCCGTGCGCATCAGCGAATATATCTGCTTGTTTTGCCAACTTGCTTGACTTATTAATGGTTTTCTCTTTTAAGTATTGGAATAGTTCCTTACTACATACTGCAAGCAATTGATCTCTGACAAGAAAAATCACATACTGCTTCGTAAGTTTTTGCGACTCCCCCGCAAGCTAACCAACGGAATAGGTAATTAGATATCTGGTATACAAATTGATCAAAGTTTTCTCCCTTTTCTGGCTTACTAGATCGGAATTTTTCCCTGAAACCCTTTTCAGTAAGTTCAAACCTTTTCAGTAATGCATCCTTTAACAAATCGTAATTAGATGCCTCTGCACTTGGTATCCTTGAGTACACTTCTAAAGCCCAACCTTTCAATAAAGTGCTAAGGTGTAATGCCCAATCTTCTTTTCGGAGATTTTGCGCAGTAGCATATCTTTCAAATCTCAACAGGTAACTATCTAAGTCATCTTTATATTCTTCAAATGCTGGAAGTTGTGGTTTTTTGAATTTACTCGATTGAAAAACCCTATCGTTCTCTAGTCTAGACCTTTCTAACTCTAGCTTTTCCCTTTCGATACGCGCGTTTAGTTCTAGTTTTTCGCGTTCTGCCTCCTGTTCACGTTGAAACCTTTCCTTTTCGATGCGTGCGTTTAGTTCTAGTTTTTCGCGTTCTTCCTCCAGTCTTTCCTTTTCGATGCGTGCGTTTAATTCTAGTTTTTCGCGTTCTGCCTCCCTTTTTTCGGCGCGTCGATCTCGTTCTCTATTTTGTTCGTCCTTGATAAACTGCTGTAAAGCTTCCCCCTCATACCCCAATTGCTTACCAAGCTCTAACAATTCCCTAGTGGACGACATGATTGTAGATAAACGTTCGCTTCAAACGAGCGTCACTAAATTAACTTGTTTATCTAAGGGAAGATCAAATTCAGTTTCGTTTACAATGAAATGTTAAATAGTATTTCTCAAAACACTCCTGTCTCAAAGGCTTTCCCCGACTCTTGTTGGATATGAAAGCTCAAACTAACAATCCAAAAGTTTGCTCGGATAGAAAGTACAATCCCACCGCTGCCACCAAAATTGTAACGTTTTCGAGCCGACCCTTTGAGATTAGGTAGGGTTTTAAAGAAATAACAAACACGTTTTTTTAAATAAAACTTATATTTAAAAAAAATCAACATGATAAGTATATATATACATATAATGAGCACACAATGCACACACAAATGAATCTACTACCCTACTATATGACGGTAGTCATACACTACTGTACTATATATATATGTAGTCATAAACTACTGTACTATATATATCTGTAGTCATACACTACTGTATTATATATCTATAGTCATACACTACTGTATTATATATCTATAGTCATACACTACTCTATTATATATCTATAGTCATACACTACTGTATTATATATCTATAGTCATACACTACCAATATCCAAAACGTAGCATGATATTGACTATTGATACGATATTCGTACCCCACACAACGTAGTCAGTAAATCAAATCATAAGGTTTAATTGACTATAATCATACTATTCGTGTCACACACACAAAATATAATCAATAAAAACCAAACAATACTATCCAATTGACTAAACAAGCTATTCGTGTTTTACATAAATAGTCAATAAAGCAAACGTAGGGTTCTATTGACTACGAACACGCTATTCGTGTTTTACATAAAGTAGTCAATAAAACTAAACTACGAGTGTTAACATTTCACTTCCCTCCGGTGCGACAGTAGTTCATTGTCCGTCTCCATTCGACCGGTTAACATTGGTCTTGAATACTCATCTATTCACACGACCGGCGAGCTGAATATAAAAATGGACAGTTTCCTAAATAATAAAATGAATTTACGCAATACATAAAAACGAACGTGCTATTCCGAAACTGAACATACAACTGAAACATTAAACCAAAAAGAATGTATTTAACTCACCCAACTTTTTGGCTCTAATATCCGACAAATGTAACGTTTAGAGGTCTGCTCTAATGTCCACTGTGTCTTAAAAAGACCCTGCACTGTACCTATATAGTAGTCTGCCGTACTTGTAAAAAGTAATTCGCGTGAAACCTTCATTATACGCGCGGCACGTGCGACTCGCTGTATAGGACAACTCACTTAGAGGAGTATGGTGTACCCTCTACGCCATATCGGGTATTGCGTAACAGTGTCATAACAACGAGTTTAAAAATAATAATTCATTAAATACAGAATAACGACAAACAAATTATATAACAAAATTAACAGGACTGATAAGCTTAAAATATAGACTAGAGGAGCATGGTGCATCCTCCATGCCATATCAGGCATTTCGTAACACCATGTGAAAGCCTTCTAGCGAATGAACAACTTGATCGCATCGCAGCGAAATGCTTCTGCACAGTACGCTCTCAAACCCTCTGAACTCTGCTGCTTTCTCGGCTGTTTTCCAAGGAAAATGCAATATTTTATATAAAAATAACCAAATTCCATACCTTCATTTGGCATCAGAATAACATCCAGCTTTGACAATACCAAAATTAATCTCTCTACAGTTCAGAAAATGTTTGTCTCGGAAACACCACCTTGGCTTCTTAAGCAACCCACAATGATTGTTACGTTACACGATGGGAAACAATCTGAGACAAACCATGTCATCTTTGTATGTTGAAAATTGAAGTTAAAGTACTATTTTCAGGAATGTGTTTACTCGCGTTAAATTGCCCATTCTGTACTCTTTGATGCATTTTGCCAGTGAGCCGGTATACTATAGGGATATGATGTAAATTATATAGTGCGTTTGTGAAACAACAATTCTTCAAAAAATAATATTGCATACTAATATCATGATTCAGTTTTATTTAGATCAAACTGCCATCTACAATTTGAACTAATTAATTATTCAATTAAATGCTTCATATATAGCAAAGAACAGGAACCAATTAGAGTCATTTCTGTTCGACAAAATATGACAGCTTACTTTTTCGTTTGCGTTAATAATCAGAAATCATATTAAAGTGAAAATGTGACACCAAATGTACAAGGTGTAAGAACAAGACGTTACTATTTTATATTGATTTAAATTCTGAAGTTTGATTTTTTAGTTCATTCATGTTTTATGATCATACAATGTGATCGAAACTGATAAAATTCATTCTTATAATCTTTTTCAGATACGGCAATATTCGAATGTCCAATGCTTATTTTTCTGTTTTTGTGACTTTTTCAGAATGTCGTTTTCTGTGTGACTGCATGTATATCATTAATTCTCGTTAACAATAAGTGTAGGTTCGTCAGAATAGCAGAATAGCACTCATATACATCACGTTCATTTTAATTCATTTTATAGCTTGATGAACCTGATTATTGTTCCTATTAAAGATTTATACACTAAGAGGCTTAAATTCGTCTCTTTCTTTTTAATGAACAGGAAGTGTAGTAAGCATTGTGATATAATCCAATACCTTTTAAGTATTCTTAACAAATAAGTTTTTCTTGTTTCGTCTCTGTTCCTGCAATATATGGACGAATACATATAATAATACCTATCGTTCACAACGTCACTTAGTATTCTTCTTCAATTTATTGACGGATACATTGATGACTACCGGATTGATAACTTGTGACTGAATAATTATCTTGAATATATTGACGAATATATTTATGACCACTAGATTTTGACGGCATAACTCAGTAATTATGAATAAGCGAAATTATTGTAATGACGTATGTGCATCACTTTCTCACCTAAAGGTGTTTAAAGTGTACTTAAGGGATAGTTGAATATAAACAGATACTAGTTTTAATCAATCTTAACAAGTTTGGAGAAGGCATATATACTTGAGGTTCTTCTCGTTTAAAAAGGGAAAAATCAATCTAAGGTCTGATGAGAGATCTTGAGGGCTGCAATACTGTCAATACTTTATCAGGCTAGAAGATCACCTTCCATGAATAATAGTGGAACAATATCCTTTTGATGCTCACGCAACCATAGAAAACGTAACATCACCTGCCTGGAGATTCCACATCTGTAAACTGGATCCCAACAGCTCTGACTTACTTCCGGATAGTTTCAAATCCCTAACACGGTCATTCAGTTTACAATGTGTTATGAGGTTTGGTTCGGAGGAGGAGAAGGAGACAAATATGGATCATGTGACATTGATAGTTGAAGGCAAACAAATTAGTTATTTCTTACTCGCCCGTCTCAACTGAGAATACATCGGTTGCGTCATGAACAAGCCGTCCACCTTCATTGGCTACTAGGCCTATAGATGACGGAATGTTTGGACAATACACACTCCAGTTTGTCTTTTTTGACGCACCTTTCCCTATTGAAGACACCGTGCAATAGTAGTAAATCGTGTCATGATATTCTGGCTCTATCTAAATAATTGGCACTTCAAAAAAGGCATTTCCAATTGTGGATCAACCGCTTGCAGAGATTTGTTGCATGTATTGGATCCAATTCTTGTCCTAATCTCCAGTTTTGCAGCCAAAAACGAAAGGTGGCAGGCTTTTTTACCCATGGTGGTTACACTTTTGTGCTTAAAAAATCACTTCACCACAATCATAGCAGACGTTTTCTCTACTGTTCATACATTTAGGAGGCATCTGCTCACTTTGGCTACACCGACATGGGTCCCTTTCCAAATTCAACCACTGATATCGGGCGATTTAATTTGCAGAGTGATGTAAGCTTTTTTATGGTTGCATCTTCCATAGCTTCCAGAAAGACAATGAGATGCAATTCATATCATGTGTGAGGCTAAACCAGCTTTATATTACATCATTCATTGTTTTTGTAAAGAATAAGTACTGTGATGAATGTTATAAATTTATATTTACATTGAGATACCCAAAATCCTAGTTTTCAAACTAGAGTCATACAACAGTTGTAACCATCATTTGTGTTATTATTGTTTGAGAATTAGTAACGTTTGACTATTGTACAAATTTTTCATTTACTTGCTACCAGAGAAAGAACCTGTCTTTTGCCACTGTCGAAACTGAAGCGTTATTCGAGGAGGATGTGAAACAAACATTATCTGACTGAACTAGTCTTTCCAGTTTTCTTTCTGTGTATATTTAGGGCGGGTTTAATTCTTCTTAATAGTTAAACTAAAATAATGTTCGCGTTCTCCAATCATGACATTTAGCGAAATAGGGCATATAACTCTACCATTCTAAACCTAGATTCGTTTTTGATTGATGGCTGACAAACTTCAACCGATCATATTTCCAACCAAAGGACATCTAACCTGTTACCAATAAACAGATTCTTACCACGAAACGTTAGACAAACTATTGCATTTAAGTAGACAGAAAACAAGCGCATAATGTTAAACTATTCTAGCATACATTTAAAATTGTCGGAAAAATAATAATTTTCTTCTTGACTTGATAAACATGTCAAATTTTTAAAAGAGGACTACAGTTTAGTTCATCAGTGACATGCTCTAAACTGGCATGTTTGACTTAGATACTGCACGCGCTGTCATTAAGGTTGTAATTTCGGTATGTTTTTAAAGAGTAGAACCTTAATTAAATAACATGTTTGTACTATATTGATACAAATAGGATCCTTACTTAATCATTGAGTGTGTGTGTGTGTGTGTGTGTATCAAATCATGTACAGATTGTATTTATAAATGAATATGCATGACTATTAGTAATAGGTCCAGTAAACAAATGTATCCAATGAAAGGAGACAATACAAGTATTACAATAACACATTGCTGCATTTGACAAATGTGATAATAATCTGAGGAATATTAAATCTTTCATACAAATTATTATTTTCTCTTCTTCTTCTCAATAACAGCAACATCAAGTCAAGCACCAATTAAGTATGACACTTTATCATTTAGGGCAAATTTCACCATCTTTTCGCACCTTGATATATAAAATAGTATGACTATAAATTGATGACTATTATAAATTATTTTTTCTACCAGCTCTGCATTTCAAATTAATGAATTAAGGACCTTTCGTAAATAAGTATGTGTTCTTCCAGTTTGTCTGTTCATTATTTGTTTCGTGGAGGCTGGGTTATCCTCAAACATAACAATTTATAGTTGCAGAGCAAGGTAGAAATGTGTCTTCGTTTCATGTCAAAATAGGGTATTTCATATAAACAAAAATGTTCTAATATTTTGATATGGGATCCATTGTTTTTTGAAAAAATATGTTCACGGTGACTTTTACAGTTTCAAGAGACTAGTACGTAAATATATTATTTTCAGTGACATTGTGCAATAATTTTACAACAATACCTTATGTTTAGTTTCATTTATGTTGCTATTGTTCATCCCATTTAGACAGTCCTTCCCTGCTTGGGGTATTATTGTTTCATTAAATATCTTGCTCTTCTTTTCATGGCATATAACGCATGGACAAATTACTAGCATATTTTATTGAGTGGTTCGCTGTCTCTCTTTCATTTTGAACGTTCGAACCTATTAGAAATTCTTTTAGTCTGTATGAAAGACAAGTATGATTATATTAGAATTTGATAAGTCACATAGGAGCTAGTCTTCTGTGCCATTTCGTTTCGTCTGGCTCGATATTTGATATAGTACAAAAGAGAGCAAGTTACTAAATCATATCCTCTATTTAACCTGATTGATATATTTGAACATTTAAAACTTCTGTCACAACCTTAACTAAAGTTGTATTTTGCTGCGTTAAAATGACATTATATCAGCTTTGTTTCCTTCCCTTCCGAAACGTTCTGAATAACACTCCTTCCACACTTTTGTTTATTGTTACTATATGATGTGATGTTCAACTAATTGTCTCGGTTTTTTCAATGTATAAGACAGTGATTTAGAGACAGAATATTTTAACATATTTTCCTTCAAAACGGTAATATTGACTAACGTATAACAAAACTGAATTCTCTATCCAATTCTTCAGTACAATTTGACCGTTTGAGAGTCAGATCTCGATTAAAATTAATGGAGACAGTAACCAACATAGGTCCTTTCATCGTGCTGTTTGTGATTAATACTAAAAATGGTTATGCCAAGGCTGTAATGTTTAACAAAGAAACATTTACTTTCAAAATATCGTCAGATAAAGGCGTCACAACGGCTGCTGAATTAGGTGTTGGCAAAATGGAATGAATTCATACCTGAAACAGACATTATGATGTACCGATCAATATGTTATTTACTGTAAATATTTGCTGTAATATGTAGAGTCCAATCGGTTATTGATTTAATTAATGAACTTTAATCGACTTCAAGTTGAGTGGAGTTTCTAAGCTATTCATGATTTCATACCTGAACATTATATTTCATACATTATATCTATTACTTGAATGTACTAAGATAATGCCTACTATGAATTTAAAAGTAAAATGTCTGTTCTACCAAAATGAGCGTGCGTGTAGATGTAAGATCCTGTAACCAGAACAATGGGTATTTTCTGAACTGTTAGCTTGTTATAAATGCAAATTTGCTTATTATGTTTGATTAGAAACGATTTTTAAAATATTAATTTCCACGTGTCATGAAATGTCATAACTATAATCACCGATTTGTACATGTAAAATGTTGTCCTATAATATATACGATACTGGTGTCATATAGTATATCATATAGTGTTGTGATTTTAAAATGTTATGTTTAACTTAATTTTTTTTAAAATTTGTAAAGATACAAAATCATATGAACGTTTAAATGCAATACGGGTACAACATCAAAGCAGCATAATTGCAAGGTGTATTCTTGATTCACCTTTTCATTTCATCATATTCTTAGAAGTAGTAATCAGTTACATGGTCAGCGCACTTAGCTCACGCTTCACATATCAGTTGGCATAAATTATTTAGATCTCCATCGATGGGTCGAATAATAATATAATATTCGTATCATAATAAATAACTAATATTTATTTAAAGCCTTTACACCGGAAATATATATTCAAAAAGATAATGTAATGGCGTTTCTCAATAAAACCTGAACAGATGGAAACAGGACGTTGGAAATCAACTTCTCGAGTTACACCAGCAAACAATATTACACTAATGTCATGATGTACGACACAAGGACTACATATATTTTCAGACATTAAACTGGTCGAATACAAATGATAAAAACGAGCCAAAATAGTTTCAGTTTTCTGGTACAAAATATTGCTTGTATTGATAGCGGAAACTTTACAATGTACGGGCCTAACGTTGACAATATTTAAACATTATACGTTGTGGCTCAAAAAAACTGTAAATGTGATGGAATACCTTATGCAGCAAGGGATCGCATCGAAAGTTGTACATTAAATACATGGAAATTCTGTCTTACCATCTGAGAATTAAGATTTCATGAGAAGTGCGAATATACTGCCTGGGATAACATTGGATTCCTTTCCTTTATGTCTCTCTCTCTCTCTCTCTCTCTCTCTCTCTCTCTCTCTCTCTCTCTCTCTCTCTCTCTCTCTCTCTCCTGAACATATGTGTCTAACTCGAAAGAGCATAACGTTTCTATATTGTCAAGACCATAGTAAATAACCTACATAACTCTTTCGCCTCGGATGTAACAATCGGTATGAGACTCAATGTTATCTAGGGTTAACCTACACTTACAATTGACCAGCACCGAAAGAAATGGGCATACAGCTATTAAAATGTCAACTAAAAAGTTATACATTAAAACTAGAATACATAAATCATCCATGCTCCAAATACAGCCATATATGATCATCAAAAAAATTCAAACATGTGTTCTATAACAAAGATATACTTATTCACTCCATAATCTGATGAGGTCGATTTCGTTTGTCTCTATGAGCAATTTTAATAAAGCTGTGACTCACAGACTGAAGAATATAATGTCGCAAGGATGGACGAAATTACGTGCCACAATATAATGGATGGAAACGATATAACCAAGATGCCGTTAATGCGATCAATCTGGGATAATGGAAATATAGCATGAAACTGAATGCCACTTGACACCAATATTCACAAAATATATTGTCCTTGACTATAATTAATTTTAAAAAAACACGGAAAATAATGCAGTTAACAATAAAGATGCCAATCTACTGAAACTGTTCATGAAAAGAAGCGAAGGTTTCATTTATTGAACAATGAACTTCAGCCACAAATTGAAATTGAAATAACACATTTATCATAAAGAAGCGCTATTATTTCCTATCATAAACAATTCTTCATACACATTCACTTCATCAACAAATTATCATGTTCGACGACTACAAAACTCTACAAGCCTATGAAACTTTCTGGATGAATTACATTTAATACATCTTGCTGATTTTTCTTTAGTTTCTTCCTTTGTATTCGTGGGTAATGTTTCTTTTCTTCTTAAAACATTATATATTTTTTAAAAATACAGAGTTATAAAAAATACATTATCCTGATTATCAATTAAATTACTACCAAGGCATTGTTCACATCTGCATACATGAAATGAGAACGAATATTGCACTGTTATCTTGATTATGCAAAATGTTAATCAATTAACACGTAACAAATGAAAAACAAAATATTTTATTGATGGATGTAACTTCTGCCTATTTAAGTCAAAATGACTTCCAAGGCTCAACCCGTTATTTGTCAAGGGATTGTCTTATTTCCATTATGAACATTCACTGAATATATTATTTAAATAAACACATGTTCTTCATAACCAGATATTTGTCAAATTAATTACGTATTTCTAATAGACTGATGTAGTTGTTTGAGACAAACACACAAGATCCTTCACAGTACATATTTAACATCACTTAAGAAAACAATAAAAATGGTCATCACGCCTCTGCTATATAAATCACAAGCAAATTCATACAAAGCAATTTCGTATAAACTTTTATATAAATTTGAACATTGTCTCACATGTGAGGAATTACCGGCTTCGTTATCTTTTGCGACTGAAAGGTCATTATTTACAACTGAAGTTACTCTGGCATCCTTTCTACCATATATATATATATATATATATATATATATATATATATATATATATATATATATATATATATTTATAATTTATTTATATATTTATTTATTTTTTGTTTTACATCAGTTGAGTGCTTTTCAGTTTCAAATTCTTATATTAATTTTCAATACAAGCTATATTAAAGTAAATATATTTACTAAGTTTTTTTCAGAAATTCAGTTGACCTGAATTATTGTTTGCTAAACAAGCAATGTTGATCAAAATTCTGACATTTATTAAATGATAGTGTAAACCACGAAAACAGGTTTTATTTTTATCTTAAAATGATTGGATGTTGTCAAGGTAAAGACGGGAATTGAGAAGTAAACAACCTTTCATTTCTAAAGTAAAGATGATTAGTTCTCGTCAGGTTCTTGTTATTTGTACGTGATACTAACGATGACTTGACTCCTCTCCTCTCATGTTTCACAATTTCGCAATTTTGGATTTTGTTTCGAAATTGCGTATTATATTAGAAATGTGATATCTCACGCATAGCAATAATAATAATAATAATAATAATATTGATAATAATAATAATAATAATAACAAGAATGCTGATGATGAGTAGCCTCGATACAGAAAATGGTCAATACAAACAATAATATTTAAATTGGTGAGGAAGATAACTTATTTAGTTCCATCGCTACATTAACAAAAAAAAATTATTGGGTGTGTATGTTTAATGCCTTTATGTATGGCAAGATAAGTTATACAAGACTGCCAGTGTAAATGATGGAGAGAAAACCCGGGAAATTGGCAGGGAAGAAATAGGGACCCAAAGGATGCTACTGGCAACATTGCTCACGTGCCTACATTGCCCGAGCCCTAAACTCGAATCCTTGCGGACAGAGGTGAGACATCAGTCAACGGCGGGCGAGCTCCTTTGATTACTTGGCCACTATCATCCCGATTATTTTGTTTGTTTTGTATGGTTTAACGCCATGTTTCAGCACAATATAGGATAAACATGGCGGCCAGTATTAATGTGGAGGAAGAACCCGGAAAACCCCCGGAAAGAACCACCGACCCACGAGATGCTACTGGCTACTGGCAAGCTTTCTCACATAACTACATTAGCCGAATGTTAGAATCTAACCCACGCAGACAGAGGTGAGATGACAGTGATCCGTAACGGACAGTGCTTTAGACCACTCGACCACTCGGGGCCCCTCATTCCAAATATAAATAAATGATTATAGTAAGTACATGAAATGCAATTACATTTTTTTTAAATATAATGTTGTTTTTGTTTTATTGTTATACTCTGGTGGGAAAATTTCTCGCTGCATTGTTGAAATGTAGTTTGACTTGTTGATTATGCAATAAACACGTTTGCTGTGGTAAATGAGTTATTTCATTTGTTACCTAGTGATATCAAATAGCACTGTTTAATGAAGATTTATTTATTTTGTCTTTCAGTAATGGTTTCATTAGATTAGTATACGTAACATTTGTGTTTGCATTATTTTCCTTGACATTATGAGATAATATTGTTATGACATAATACGTTTGGACTTTGAAGTCTGAAATAAGGGCTTCTTACATAACAATGTGCTTTATTAAACACTGGTTATCACTGGATTTCATTTACAGTTCCTGTTGCTATTTAATCACTCCATTTTGCCATTCCCTCGCTATTTCATCATGTGCATTTTGGCTGTAACCTTGCTTCCATTGTTCCGTACATGCGTACATTGTTCAGTCTATGTTCGTTATTTTGTTAGTCTTTGGATATCTAACACAATATTTTAATTTAGCATCCATGATGAACGAAACTGATTTTCATGACTCGAAAGAATTTTCTTTTAAAAACATTTGAACTTAGATGGTTTCATTGCAAAAAGAGCGTATATGATTTACAATAATTTTGTATATATCATTTGTATCATTCAAACATAGTTTTTTAAATCAACAGTGCTCACCAACGGATCCTTGAAGTAAATAACTCTATGTATAATGTACCACTTTTATTTATATTGTTCGGTCAGAATCTGTTGAACAATATATCAGTCTTCGATAACTTGCCTACGATATAACCTCTTCTCTAGTACCTATATTTAAGCCTGACATATTCTATAAACATACTATAATGAGGTAACTGACATATTCAAAATTGATAAATTATGTAAAAAATGATTTTAACTCGAACTAATGTATGGATTGCATAATTCAACCATGCACCTGATGGTTTAAAAGAATATATTTATTTATTTGATACGTTCAATTTTATTCTGTTGTTGTTAATAAATCAGAAATATCCTCAAATTGCTTTTGGAAAATGTAATGGAGTTATATCAAGTGGTCTACACGAGCATTACAACAGTAAACGGTAAAACGGTACCTAAGACATTATTCTATTCAACGTGACTGATATATTTCAATTGCTATTACATAATGTCTTAGCTTTTCCTGCAGTTGTCTCTCGCAAAGTCCCTCGCTTCATATCCTGTACACTTTATTGCCTTCCCTTCTGAAACGTCGTGATCATCATTGTTTTCCAGCCGTAGCTTCTTGATCATTACCGCCTCCTCAAATGTTTATTTGTTCTTGTTGTGATGTGACGTGTGATATTTGTCTCTCCCTCCTTTTCTCAGTGTTTCAAGTTTCTAAGAAACGGATTTAAAGAAATACTTGTTGGATTTATTTTGGTTAACACTAGTATCTATTCATTTCGATCCTTGCCTATCCTGGAGACAAATTGAGTTTGAGTCTACGTGAGTTGGATTAGACATATCTATTGTAACCAATATATTATCCTACTATTTTCCTATCAGTGGCAGTGAACGCGTATAACAGTCTACATAATCCCGAATCTTACCTGCAATACAACGGAGAGTCTTCAACACATTTGTGTAATTTGAACACTTCTTCAGAGACACACGGATCATTGTTAAATAATGCAAAGTGTAGCCAAGATATGCTTCATCCTCGTATTGCTTGGAATATGTCATACAAATGGTAAGTCATTGTCCTACCGTCTAACATAACTATTAAATCTACAACATTTTCAGATGATTAACATCGCAAGCAATAGACTTAAATGTTGCTCGCGTGGAATGACGGTATGAAATGATCTCGATCCGAAATGGGAATCATCATGTAGAATTTTGCTGCCGTATTTATTGTAAATAAAATGACTATGGTTTATTATCATTTCCCTAAAAGATAACTCTCAAACGTTGACAACAAAGATATAGTTACCTTTCATTCAAAAATATGTATAGGTTATGCTTTTGTCACATATCTAGTTTATATCGAAGGACGCTTATTCTTTCGTTTATTTCATAAAAAATGTATCATATACTTGTTCTATTTCATCTTTGTTTGGGACTATTTGGTCTCAAAAAAAATGAAAGGTACAGCGTCTCTCAGAATGAACGAAATTATTCGTTCTTCTTTCTATCTAAATCATTTCTACTCAAATAAAACTGTGATATAGAAAACGCTCAAAGGGGTAATGATTTAATATTAATCCAGCTTTTGCTCGCCAAGGCTCGCAAATGCTAGATATTATTCAACTCATTTCATAAATTCAGTATTAACTCATTACCCGTTTGAGATCCTCTGTATATTCACCAGCATTTATAAGCAAATCAAGTCTATTTAAGACATGAAGAATCTTTGCCGCCATGATGCAGTTTTTTTTTCTCCTCTCAAACTATTATTGTGCAAAAAATGACTTGAAATATGATAAAGAATTATTACAAGACTATCGTTCAGGTTTTTTTAGAGTTATTTTGTGTCATTGGTTTGTTCTGGCCATGTGTCAGTTCCTCAAAGAAGGTATAAGTTTTAGCTAGCATCTGCTATGTATACCGATGACGTGGTCTATCCAGCGAAAATATGCCTTGACAAGTATTGTCTCGATAGTTGTTCTCTTTGCATTATCCATGATTTCTAGGTTTATACCGTCGGATCTCAAAGATTTAATGAAAAGCACGATATGGTATTTCGTAAGCTGCTTGATGTGTCTGCGATATACAGTCCAGATATTGCAACCGTAGAGCAGACAAGGGAGGACCACTGTCTTATACACCTATAACGTCGTGGATAGGGTAACATTATTAAGGTATCGTAATCTGTAGCGAAGATTTCTGATTAATTGACCTACTTTAATGATTCTTGCAGATATCTCATTATCAAGTGCAATTATGTATAGTTCACACTGCCTGGGTATTTGAAGCTGTCCACAACTTTCATTTTAGTAGAGTCAATCTTTTCGACTGGCTGTGTCGCATTGGTGTTTGGAGCTGGCTGGTAAAGAATTCAAGCTCGCCTAGACTAATTATGAGGCCAAATAAATTGGATCCTTAGGAATATGTTTTCAGCATTGTCTGTATGTCACTTGTTTTGTGGGTCATAAAGGCTCGGCCAAACGGGAATTCAGGGTTGAGAACTTCCCATGTCTTCGTTTCTCGGCTTCTATGCCGGTCGAAGAGTGAACCGTCAAACCGGTGTCTGATGTAATTCCTTCTTGCATGGCCTGGAAGGCGTGGTAGGTGAACTTCCACGGACTTCTTTTTGCACCAGTTTTCTTTTATCTCGCGCAGTTATTTCTAGGTATCCCTTAAAGGTGTTTGCACTTGTTTACCTTAGCGCTGTAACTTTAGTCATTTTGGCGTTAACGTATGCTTTGGTATTATTCTGGGGGAGCAAAGTTATGTTTCTTGTTTTCATCAAACGAGTACTGATGCACGCGTTTCGTCGGTCCCGGAATGGTATTTGATGCTTCTGTGAAGACGTGTTTAAATTCGCACCACTTCCTAGAGCTGATATAAGCACAACGTTTTATGGTCTTGATATTATTTTCTAATCCTTCTTTGAATCGGTTTCTATGGTACGCATCTCTGAGTCTCGCTGTGTTAAACGATGTCCTGCCAATCTTCGGACGCTTCCGCTGAATTGGAGGAATACGCATGTTAATAATTGATCTAACAAGTCTGTGGTAGGTAAAACACTCAGCACCTTACATAACACGCGTGACTCTTACTTCGTGCAGGTAGCTCTGTCGAAAAATACCAATTCAGAAACCACCGTTTTAACCTGGGATGAATCCAGGGTTTTTTGTACTTTTTCAGCTTGACCTAACACAGCGTTGGTAATGCGCATCATGTACATAGCACATTTGCTCGAAGGGACCAAATCTTTGCTGTTTAGCATCCAAATAACGTGTGTGCGAAGACCACTCTTCCCATTCGCTGTTAGTTTTCCCAATTACGGCGTTGAATTCGCCTAGTATAATGATAATGCATATTTAATCTGTATTATTGTTTGGTTTCTCTTAAAGAATATAGGTTAAGTATATCTTTATTTTGAACTTCATTTAGTACCTGCGCAGACACATTTAGTTTGTAAACATAACACAAAGTTTCTATTCTCCCTATGATTTCTGGAATAAATTTTCTGATAATTATGGAAACCTTTAGATCAGACAATTATTTTATGTGAGAAATTATTTTCGCACCTTGATGATGTAAAATGGTATGCACTCTTTTTGACCTAGAAAATACTCATTCTTAATAGAAGAAGAATCATTCCTTTTCCCTTTTTCATATTGATGGATTGATTTATTCAAATTATTATTCACTGGTATTACAAAGTGCTCGAGAATATTGTTGGGAAAGAACATTAATTGTACTTATCGTGACTTCAGACAAGAAGAGTGATTATGTCCTTCATCAGACCAGTTATAATAGCAAGAGCCATTCTGTGCAGCCTTACCTAAGTTCCAGCTCATCCTTTCCAGACAAAACTATATCATCCTCATACTTTTTGTGCATATCTTTAAGTACGAGCCTTGTTTAACTTATTTCAGCAAATCAATGCGATAGCGAGCCAGTTCCTTTGAAATAAGGTCCGTCCTTCTTTCACTTCTAATGGTAGTTTCCGTGTTCAAAAGTGTTCAGACGTTATAATAACCACGAGAAAATACAGTTTTATCTGTGTAATTACTCAACCATCTTCGGATGATCTGCCAGCTGACGTAAGCTATCTCGATGCTGTAGGGCAGGTGCTATTTAGGGCACTTTGTCTTGACAGCTCATTCATGTGAGTGTGAGTAGTGTTGGCTAAAAGAAGCTGAACATTCACCGTGACTGCTGTCGAACACATTCGCTGTACTGAGTAGGAAGTCGAATGACAACCTATCCATTCGTCACTTCCCACCGCCGCAGGGCTTGAGAAAGAAAGATGTTAAAATGCAAACCTCGTTTCACTGTCCCAGTCTCACTCACCCGGCCTCAGAAAATGGATCGAGTGGCACGAGGAAACGTCACGGCTGGAGACCTTTTTGGGTGCAATGGATGAACAGGACCTCTTTTGTGCCTGGTCATGCCGTTCGCTTTAAACAAAGCGTTGTAGAGCCACCTTTCATGCCTTTGAATCTTACTGACGATCTCATCCTCCCAATTGGTTGCCCGTAACTGTCTTCACCTATTGGGGTAATCATATCCCTAACTCACCGATGGCTTGAAATACATCGGCTACTCATTGTTTTTTCTTACATCATTTTCACTAAGATTTTCAGTTAATTTAATGCAACTACTGAATTACCAAAAATATTAACGAAAGGGTCAGTTTAAAAACGCAAACATTAGTAATTAGGGTACAACTGGTACCATTAACGATTTGATAATGATAATACAGTGCCTAATAACATTGCACAGTGCCCCTGCATTCTCACAAATCCTTGATGTTTTCATCAGGGCTGTTTGTAAATGACTACATTCAAGTAAGGGAATTTTCTGTCGAAAGAATGTAGGCGGATATGGGAACTGATATTTTAATAGAGCTGAGAGATCTTTTTATATCGATACAAGCATTAATGTTCAGAGTGTTTTCACCTTAATTATTGCTCTAATTTGTATCGTTCATTTTCTAGGTCGCAGACTAAAAGGAAAAGTTAATGAATCGATGATCCTGCCATTCGTATGTAATAGCACGAACGCATCTTCAATTACAATTCATTCTGGAGGTGACTTCAATTATATAATATACGATGTGGCCCAGAAGAGATGTAATAATGTTTCTAACTACTACTTGGCTCGCATTGAAAGCTGTGTATTAAATGGAAAGAACTTCAATATTACCATTGGACAAGTAAACTGGTTTGACAAAGGAAACTATACTGCTTGGGATGACCAGGGGTTCTTTTTAGATTCCATAGTTGTTGACATTCAAGGTACATATTTCAAACGAATTCACTGAATCACCTGTATTCTGCTTACTAACGTTACAAATTGAATCTTACAGTGGAATATGTTTTCACAAATAAGTCGTTTTGAAAAAACCTGATGGCCTTTGCCTGCCAGCACGTTTATTTAAAATCATACATTTGTATAGTTATAGTGGTACACATATATATTATGAATATGAAATTATCAGCCTATGAATGGTTGAACTTATTACTGCTTGTTTGACATAAAGGGCACCTAGTTTCCATTAAATGGAACGTCGGTCCATTTTAAATCAACCCAATGTGGTGCTGGTACTTGCAAGATAAACGTGGTAATAAAAGCCACTGCACTCGGATGACAACGGGCTTCGACCTTGTAATATGCCGATTGTAAAACCATAGCCCCTAACGTTAAATAGACTTACGCACCGTAATTTATTTCAGACATACTATCATGGTTTGCTTGATTTCGTATTTACATGCATTAGACAAGACAAACAAATTAACGTTTACCATTTTGACTTGCATAAATAAATTTTACCACTTACAAAAGATCAACAGAAAGATTTGTAATTTGTGAGTTTCTTTCGGTTAGAAATTTGAAAGATCTGCTCAAACGGTCTGACTACAAAAGAGGAAACCAGTATGACATACATGTTCGGCTTCTTGAAAATGTTTGGATACTCAGCAAGACCGGACGAACTCGTCACTATCCGCTACAAAGTTTTCAAAACTTAGAGTAATTTAACTTAACTTAAATCAGTGCTACTATTTGTTATATTTCCTTTGCTATGATATAATCGCTGCTTGTATTATAAATATTCCCTTTAATGTGATATCAGTGATGATAGTATTGTAATAAATTTGGAGTATGTGTATTTGACAGCATCCCGCTTTTAATTTGTGAGAGTATTTGGTCTTTGGTGCCATGGAAACATTACTAGCCCGAAATAGTTAGCCAGTTAGTAGGAGCGAACATCACAGAGCCGAGTGTTAGTGAATTTGAACCATGCTGGGGTCGTTAGTAGTGAATTTGGGTACAAGCCGAATGACTGTCCCTTTTTGTAACATAGTCCATATTAAAATTCCGCGGTGTATAAAAGTGTTGTGATTAAAATGGCAGTATTTATGGTTGGAAATCAATAAATTATATAATGGAATCAATAAGTTGGAACTTGGTAGGTACCGTTTATGTGTCCATAGTGGAAAATGGGCGTATGTATATGAGCGTGATACGCCGGAAATTATGAGTATTGACTGGCCTAGGGTCGCGCAGTTAAATATTTCCCAGTTAGTAAGGGAATACTAGTGGAATTTCTATGGCATGACGGGCTTGCGGTACGGAATTAGGATGATAAAGAAGAAAAACCATGCTAAGGTGCAGTTAATAGACTTTCGGGCAAGTTGTCTCATCTGGGTCGCCAATTGATTAGAGAAAAGATTATTAATTATAGCAGAGACGTCTCTCTTTCCATTTTACAACTCAAGTTGTATGGAAGTCTTTGGAAATTTGGGGAAAACATATGACTTCCAGCGTTACTCGCGCCAGGGTTTTGACACCGCTCGGTCAAGTGAATACCCCTGTGCGTGTAACAGTGTTATTATTATTCCCTTTAGTATGATATCAGTGATACTAGCATTATTAATGTTCCCTTAGCTGTGATATCAGTAATGTTAATATAATATTTCCGTTACTATGATATCAGCTATACTATTATTAGTAATATTCCCTTTAGAATGATAGCGCTGATGCTACTATTATTAAAATGTCCCCTTTACTAAGATATCAGCGATTATAATACTATTACTATTGCCGTTACTATCATATCAGCTATATTAGTATCATTAATATTCCCATTACTATGATATCAGCGATGATAGTATTATTGATAATCCCTTTCCTGTGAAATCAGCGATACCAATGGTATTAATATTCACATTACAATGATATCAGCAGTAATATTATTATTAATATTCTTAACAAATGAATTTACACATATTTTTATGTATTGAAGTTGATTTATGACAACGACTGATTGGGCTAATAAATTACTTCACACATTTTGGTGAAATTATGACGCTTGTTGATTCGATTTACAAATATATAGGTGCACATCGCGCATTGTGGTGGAATTAAGACCCTTTCCAGGTGAGTTTACTAGTAACTCGAGATACTGTGGTGGAATTATGACCTTTACTAGATTGAAATTGATACATTACATCCAATCACTTTGGTACAACCTAGGAAATAATTTTGTGCAAAAATGTAGTTGTTGTTACACGACGCTGAAGGGGTAAAGATTAATACTCATGTATGTCTTTATTGGGTACTCGATTGTCTAACTTGTCCTACACTAGTTGATGCCATGCAACACGGTACATATTACTTTTTTAACATGACGATGTGCCAATCAACCAATTACTGACCTCTTTGTGTTTTACTGTCTGCAACGTATAACAGAGCTGCAAAAACGTGTCCAGTATGTGTTGTTGAATCACTATATATTCAGTAAATGTTACAATTATCACCTGAAAAAGCGGATATCAAGAAACCACAATCATCCCGTCATTTGTGTCGATTGATTGTATAACACAATGTCATTAATCCTGTTAGTCATTCAGTGTGTCATAATGGAGTGATGGGTCACCGTAGAAATCCATACTTATTTATGACATAATGAAAAGATGCACATGTTGACAAATAGTTTTACTTCCGTTATTTTGTAAGAGTCAATCTTTCGAATGTAGTTTGACAGTAATAATTATCTACGTAAAGATTTTGTGCAATTCCTAAAATTTACACTTTAAGATATTTAATTTTAATTTTGTAATTGTCACCACATATATATTGTTCCGCTAAGGTTCTGTTTAAAGCTAATTGTTATAAACTTGACACGTATTATAGGAATCTTCAGAAAGTATCAATATTGACCAATAACTATATGCAAAGTATTATGAGATGGTGAAATGCCTTGTGACTATAAATTCAACTACATTATGTATTTGAGGGAGGAGGACGTATATCTATATGAGCACATTGCGCGCTATAACTCAGGTTTATTATTTTATTATTTTCAGTATTGATTTACATATAGTTAGCATATTTATTTGGTATTCAATATATCCATTAGTCATACCGATATGCATTATGGAGACGTTACGGTACTTATTCCTTTACAAACGTTTTAAACAAAGGGTCATTCAACCTTCAATCCTAGAAGTCGGACAGCGATAAATTAATTGTCATCTGATAAATAATTGCTATTATAATTCAACCGTATATACAATAGACATTTAATGTGCTGTAAATATTATTAACTGAGATAATTTCATAAATTCCTAAGTCCAATATAATTTGATGATCTGAGTTAGCATTGAACAGGAGATATCTGAATCTTGCAATATTATTTGATTAATATTTCTTTCCTTTTGTTTAAAAGACAACAACAAATCAACTCAGCAAGTTACATATTTCCTTGATTCCTCAACCCCTAAGGAAGGAAATGGAAACGGTAAGAAGTGATAAAGAAGATAAATGAAGAAACTAAAATATTCTTTCAAGCTGTACATTTGATATACATACACACACACACGCATACATACATACGCACGCACGCACGCACACACACACACACACACACACACACACACACACACACACACACACACACACACACACACATACATACATACATACATACATACATACATACATACATACATACATACATACATACATACATACATACATACATACATACATACATACAACATGGGTTGGCCGAGTGTTCTAAAGCGATCTCCGTTACGGATCGCTGCCTACTCACCTCTATCTGTGTGGATTCGAGTCTCATATTCGGGCAATGTGGCTATGTGAGAAAGCTTGCAAGTAACTTCTCGTTGGTAGATGGTTCTTCCAGGGGTTTTCACGGTATTATCCTCCACTATTAATACTGGCCACCATGTTTAGCCTATCGTGTGCTGACAAATGGCGTTAAACCCTACATCAACAATAACAACAACAACAACAACATCATAAAAGGTAGTTATGTTAAATAGATCGGTTTTAGTACGTTTTTCGTTTTCAGTTTCAAAGATGATAATTATAGTCACATCTAGTGACATAATGTGTTTGTTATATTTATTACGGATTTGGATAAATGTCATTTGGCAAGATTTATTTTAAATAACACATTGCTGGTTAATTTTCCTGACAGATTTGTATTGTTTGACACACCCATTAATTATATGTGCATACACGTTCGCTTGAATCAACCGAAGCAGCACTAGTAAATAGTTTAGGCATCATTTGAATTCTGCCTAGTTTTGTATCGTCTTATATGACTATACATCTACCACTCTCTATGTATGTATGTATGTATGTATGTATGTATGTATGTATGTATGTATGTATGTATGTATGTATTTATGTATGTATGTATGTATGTATGTATGTATGTATGTATGTATGTATGTATGTATGTATGTATGTATGTATGCACGTATGCATGTACTATGATAGCTGACAAACAAGCAATGAAAATAAATAAACAAAATTGTTAGAATGAATTAATATCAGGACATATTTGTTCCCTTGCAGCATTTGCATGGCCTCTGGGCTCGTCAATCGTGGTCATCCTTGTGGCCGCTTGCCTGGCTATCATTGTCGTACTGAAGTATCGACAAAGGAAAGGTAGTATCAAACATTAGCTACATGTTCTATTCACGTGTTGCTTCCTTATTAAGAAAAAAATCATATATACAAATACATGTATCTAATATATTGTATGATAAAGTGTGAAATATAGAGATTTCTGACGAAATCATTTTCATATTTGTTTCCATTCCCATTTTTACACATGCGACAAATATATCCTTTAATAGATTTAGACGTGTCAAAATAAAATATTTCCCATCAAGCCATGCGATGGTTGAGGCGACTGTGCTTACGAAAGCTGTATCTGCAACAACAAAAAAGAGTACCTTCTGAGGTAGAAAAGAAACAGCATCTGCAACACAGTTCAGTCTTTGATAACGAAATTTGACCAGACACGGTTCGCCAACCTCTGCAGTTATTTCCTTTTAGTTTCTTAAACGCATTAACACATTAACCCCTCGCACCGAGTTTCCCATGTCCCATCAGGTAGTAGCCTACTTCCAAGCTCTGTAGCGTCGAGGTCATGTCATGGGTGGTATTATATAAAGGTAGATAGATGTAGCTCTAGAAAGATACCAAAAAATCTGGACATGATAGTTGCATTACAAAATACAGAGGGTAAAACATACTTTTTTGAACATTGCTATTTTTCCACCCAAAATTCGTCCATAGTCGGAATCCGAATTTGTGTCCCGAGTTTAGACTGTATGGATTCAGGTCTAAGGCAGACCTGTCTGAAGTGCACACAGAGAGGTGAACCTGTGCAAAAAGTAGGATAAGGTGAACATTTTTCAAAAAGAGTATTTGCCATGCGAAAAGTAAGCAAAACTAAATTGTGATTGCGAAGACGAATGACTTTTAGATGAAAATCAAAGCAGAAAACCAACAAAAGTGAGGTAATTAAAATGTACTGCAGATTGGTCAGTTAATTAAACCATGACTTTCATCTTCTTTGTACAAAATTTGAATTTTACATATTTGTTTTAAAACGATGATTTGAAAAAAATTGCCAGATTGTGTTAATTCGTATGATATTTATTTGCTATTTTTACATGAGCTATTCTCTAGAACTATATAATTTTTATACTTTGTAGCACAAAATACAACGACTAATAAACTCTCGGACAGGAATGAAAGCCAAGATACCTCCAACAGGTCTCATAATGGGTGCCAGATTTATGATGAAGCAACTTCTCCTGAAGAATCGATAATGATTTTGACGACTATCACCAATGAGCATGATTTGACCGATTTATCACACAACAGAGGACAGGACAAAGTCAAACAGAACGCAAAACAAATGTACGCAGTAGAGTTAAACTCTGCACAATCGCCCAGGAGAACTAAAAGTAAACTACTGAAACAATCCAATTTATCTTCGGCTGAAAATATTCAATCAGAAACTGATCATGTATACAACAATTCGCATAGATGTGTTCACCTACAAACTGAATGTCTGCTAGATGAACCGTATCCCAGTTCGTCCGAAACTACTGCGGGGTCGTCATGTGAATATGAAAATTTGGTTCGGCGCACTTACAGAACAGCACAAGCACTCGTACCGGATCTAGATCTTACCGACGCAAATAAGGGACAAGTTATGATTGCTGATTCAACTTTGTGTCATAACAAAGTACACAATAAGTCGTCATCATTAGTCGACCCATCCACTTTATACGCGAAGGTCAACAAAAAGAAAACTATGAGATCGCATTGTAAGGAGCGCAATGAAACATGTTAACACCTTCTTTTATTTTGATAAAAGAAGAATATAAATGCAATTTATTCTAATGTGTCCTTTCATTAGGAAATGATTGTATTTGTATCATTTATTAATTAGATGACAGGTAAGAATTAGCTGCTTGAGTGAAATATATTTAGCTGAACTGGTGTTTCGTCTGGAGTGAGACCGTTTGTCGTGTGACTGTCAGTCAAGTTTTGTTATCATCAACTCTTCAACTATCTCTGTACTAGATAGGTGTGGTCCTGCTGGTTTTCTGTTTGGTCTAAAGTTCTCAGCAGCAGTTTGATCGTCGAAATATATCATGTATGTGTAAAGTGTATTCAGACGTCTTTTCACCATACTGTGGCAGATGTTACAGGAACAATATACATTGGTACCTACAAAACCTGTCTCAACACTACATGACGTTGCAAAATTGCACCTAGAACTCAATGCATCTGTCCTCGAAAGATGTTTATCTAAATCCAACGTTTTATTCTCCACAGATTTTAACTAAGCGTGACACGATAAGTGTATCACTGCCTTTTAAATTCGAACAAATGCAACACCGGTATTCAAATTGGACACATTATCAAGCATAATTCTACTTTTCAACGTCAAAAGTAGAATTTCCACACGGTGTACATAGACCATTAATAAATTGAGTGATTTCAGTATTCTATTAATAATGTAGATCTATAATAATAAATATGGTTGCCGATTCAAGAACTAAAATGACCAAAAACAAATATTAACCGGACATTTTTTTAGACCACATTTGACTGTTAGCATCCTACTAACCCATTTGATCCGGAAAACAGCTCTTGAATCTGGCATAGAAGTGAAGTTCAGATATTTTTTCTATGTTTCATATTGAACTCTATTTTCCAAGGTTAACTGTTTGTAAAGTCTTTTAATGTGAGCTGTTAACCCTACAATTTCATAAGGACTTCATTGTCATTCATTTTATATTCCGTTTTAAGCCAGGTCTTCTTTGTACTCTAAAAGCATCTAATAAATGGGAATTCTGTACAAATCGTTTAATACCATTTCCGCTTGCTTCTGTGTTAATATTTTTTACTATGGGGTGTATCGCTTTAATAACGTTCCTATAATTCAATCGGGTGGAAAGCTAATTTTCAAACTCATGTGACCGTCGAAATGTAGTGTTATTCGACTTACAATCTCTCACTTTACAATTTTTTCTTTTGGATACCTCTACTTTCCTTGATTGCCTCAAACTAGTGGCTGTCTGTTAGATGGAAACGAAATCAACAAGCCGACGCATTGCAACATATATACGATCACAGTTTTTGTATTCTATAACTTTCATTGCCTACTCAAAGTCCAGTGAATTACTAAGGTCTTAACGATAACATCCACGTTGTTTGAATTCCTTTGTATCCACGTTTGACGTACATGGTGGTAGCTTGTTATAGAACATAATTAATATTATTTAGTAGCTTTACAGTGTATGTAGGCATTTTCGGGTACTTTATACAAATCTCATAATAATAAATGAACATTAAGATCCAAAGACCAAGACCTTTCTGCGGTTTTTGCACTTAACGACCAAGTATATTCTTCTTAGTGTGCATGCACAAATCATATTAAACCTAATATGACATGGAAAGGTATAGTGCCTTTTACACTTTAAAGATTTAGCCACAATAAATTAACATATTTATTAGGTAAATTTTAATTAAACTGCGAAACACGTTTTAACAGGCGTGATATTCCCACAATCTTTATATCAATATTTGTCATAGGTCTTTCACATGCAAATGTTTTATACTCCAAAATATTAAACTGATCCAAACAGCAATAGAAGCGGTTAGCCCACCTCATAATAAAGCCAGATATTTGTCAACCTAACACTTCCTACAAAACCGAAACCAAAATGACAACAACAAAAAACCAAACTTCTAACTAACCGAGACTTTCTCCAACGGGTTAGTTAATTCTCTTTCTGTTTTCTTTTTTTTTTGTTGTTGTTGTTGTTTCTGCTGTTATATTTTTCTATATTGCAGGAAGCATTAGTTTGACAAATAAACTCCTGTAATTGAGGTCACACCCTTTCTGCTGCTGTGTTTTTCTTCTCCAAATATTTTATCAAGACCAATTCCATATCTTGATCTAGGATCATGTAAATTTATTATTATAAAACCGTGTGGGATTAAATGAGCATGACTAAACAAATTTTTTAAAAGATTATAGTCGTAATCTCCACTAAACCAGGTCTGATGAATTTTTCTTAATGTATGCGTATCTACTCCATTAAAGCAAGAATAGTACAGTCATCTCTTATCACATAAGAATTTGTGTATATCGCTGAGTAACATAAATCATATCGTTTTTATGTGTTCCTGCAGAAAATATACAAGCTGGATTTGATTGTTTATCCAGCATTACATCATCATATACTACTAAAGTATTAATACTTCCATCAATATTATCAACACTCGGTGCGGCATTGATATCAGTGATAAACTCGATAACATCATTACCGCGCACATCCAACGATTTTGCATTTTCATAAAATCTTAAACACATCGTAACACCGCTGAGCGTCTATATATGGTGCTATCAAATATAACTTGTCCCATTTTGACCATCTCATTATCAGATTAAGTAACAACTGTAGCTTACCACTTCCAGATGGACCTATGATAATCATTCTGATAGAATTTGGTAACGCTGGATAGTGTTTAACCCGTTCTCGTGTTCTTGTCGCTGAAACATCAATTACATTCATGATGTAAAATAAATAATATGGATCTATATTTGTTAAATATACAACGCGTAGCCCGACAGATAAACTAACAACAATTATAACAAATCTTAATAGATCAGCACTCACAGGTAAGTGTGAACGATGGGGTACAAAGCTATTTAAATTTGTCCTATGTGACAAATCGAATTTAAATTAACAACACAAGGAGGTGATATTGCAGAAAAATTAGCGAAATTACCGGGAACTCCATGGACCAAATACCCAGGAGAGAAACATCGTCCATGATATAAGTACTGTGGTCCCGGAACCAGACTTGATATCAGACCTGACAACTAAGACCATCCAAAACCTTGCGAGTATCCAATAAACGCTACTGATCGAGCGTGTCACGCTCATGATGTGTCTTATAAAAGTAACAATCTTCAGCATAGACATCTCGCAGATATAAAATGAGCTCATGCGTTAAATTATATTATTGATAAATCTGTCAAGCAATTATGAGCTAGCTGGTTTGGAAAAACCGCAATGAAAAGCTAGCATAGGGGCTGATAATTAATAGAATTGTGGAATCCATTTATTATTCCCAAGATAATACAGGATAGGTAAATCAGCAATTAATACACGCGCCGAAGCTGCAAAAGTCAAATGTGTTACTGTAGCGGATAGGTTATCACTACAAGCAAAATTATCTTTCACCTCCTAAAATAATCGAATACACGCATCTTGATGTCAGTGTTTCAAATGAAGTTCATCAGGCTTATATTTAATTCTTACCACATTATACTGTCAAAAGACGGACATAGAAATACGCGTTAACTGTAGTTGATATTGCAAGCGGATAAATAGACTAAGATCCATTATCGACAAAGACAGCAGCAGAAGTAGCTTCTGCTTTTGACCGAATTCATCCAAGAGGATGTCTGCGATGGCCAAATCTATTAAAGGTTGATCATGTCAAGGAATTGCAAGATACAGTATCATCGCTGATGAAGCAACATAATGTCACCATCGGACGATAACATACTGCAATACAACGTGACCAGGCAACTATTGAACGATTCAATCGAACACTTGCTGAGCGTCTATTCTGGATATCAATAAGCGAAGGATTTATTTTCAAGATAAGAGATCTCGTTAATGGTTTGCAAGATTACCATGCGTGAAATTACTCGAACAATCAGTATGAAACCTATTAATGCGATCACAAAAAATAAATACCTGCACGAAATGATTCTCGAAACAACAAATACTTGGTAATGTGACTGTCAGATATTTATATGAGCCGGGTAAACATGGAGGTGGTACAAAAAGAGCTACTGATCATATTTGGAGTGTTGCAACACACAAAATATCTAACATAACAAGATCAACGGGTAGACCTGCAATCTATTGATTGGATTCTCACTGCTCCTCAGCGTGGATTTGCTCGTGAATATATTTAAGTAATACTCGAGGATACACAATTGCCACCGCGATCACTTAACTACCACCTCTGTGTCTATTACATTTAAGACAGGTCAGCATCGTATTTTCACGTGTTTGACCGCGACTACTATCCTTCCTATCTACGACAAATTGTCGTGGATTTTTTAATCCGAATGCTGCCATATCATTATACAATTACAGCACGCACAGTAATTATTCTGCTGTTGTTTCATCATCATTTTAAATTCCGCATCAATATCAAAGTCGCGATTATTTTATTGGCACTTTGTTTATACCCAGTGAGTCTTTTTCTTACTATATTATCGCTAACAATTTTGTTGTTGGTGTCATTAAAATCTTAAAATAACTCTTCGAAGTTGAGATATTCTTCTAACTCGTGACACTGCGAGATGAACCAAAATTTTACCACTCGATGCGATCATCACTGATACAAACAACTGTATCAGATATGGTTAATCCCTGCGATTCAGTGTATCATCATTGTGTATCTAAGTGTCCAGGGCGATGTATCCGCTAACGTGTCCTCGACAGCACTGATATCAACTGCGACATCATTTAACACGAAATTATGTTTACTTGAGTCTCCTGAAATTTCAACTTCAATATTTTGTCTTCGTGTATCAGCTGGTCTAGAAGAAAACGGCACTGGAAGCGCTGAAAACTTTTCTTTATGCGCTTCAATTAATTGTGTCTCTGACTATCATCTATTATTAGTCGTGTATAATGCCGCTTGTAATCATATGCTCCGCCTTGAGTATATTTACCGATTATTCTTCTACCGAGATCCTTTACATTTGTATCATTGACTTAACATCTACGCATAAAGATCTCCTTAGATTATTTAACAATATAGTCTTCGGCGAGATCAGGAATTTTTTTTTTCTTGTACTTGCTAATAATTTTATCAAGACTTACATCATCAGGGTGTGGTAACCAAACAACAGCCTACTTTTTCTACGATTTTATTGACTCGCCAACAATCAGCTATATCAGTATTTTACAATCAATCATATATCGTAATATCACTTTTGATGCCCAGTTTTTTTTTCTTCAGAGAAATGTCTACCAAACCATATATAACAAATCGGATGAAGTCTTTTATCAAATTCGAATGATATTACACGAGCGAATCCGATTAGATCAAAATCGAGTAGTGGTCCATTTATCGCAACTCGTGACATCTCGTGCGTGGGATGCCCAAATCGCTTAAAATATTCAGCACACTCTCCATGCCCGTGAACACGTCCCGGATAACATGCAACCATATCAACCGAAATAACATCTTTATAAACATATTTATTAATCCGCCGTGTCTGTATTCACAACAACTGGCTTAAACAACCCTGGGCTGCAACTGACGGAACTGTAGAACAATTCGATAGTAATTGATCGGTATTCTCTGTTGAAACTTTCCGTACGAGTTTTCTCATTATGTCGTGAAGAGATTATGTGCCATATATTTCCCCGTTAGATCTTACAAATTAATCAAATATTTCATCATCGTAACTCTTAAAAAACCAGACTGAAACCGGATCGTTTTTACTTAAATCGTAAATAAAATCAAACATGTTTTCTTTGTAAAATCTTACAGTTCGATCTCGTGGAAATGTAGTTACTGCGTTAGTCCACGCATGGGAATTATGATCAATGATATTTACTGGAGCTACTACATTTTATAATGTTTCGAATTGTATAAAATTTCTCCTGTTTTTCTAAGCCTGTTACATCCCTTATAGTAGCACCGATATCCTTGCCTGACTTAGCCCACTCGTTTATCTTTCTACATCTTAGATCTATCAGACCGTTTCCACGCATCGCAGTTTCACAATGCTCTGTTTTTCGCTCAGCGACACAATTTAACGATGAAATTGGCGCTAGATTATCAATACTGAGTTGTTCATTTATTTAATAAATTCCATAAATAACCGCGGTCACAGGATACGAACGCTCATAATACTATTAGTTACGGCCGGTCAACATTCCTGGTTTTAAACTTTTTACTCACAATGCCGTTTTTCTATTAACATAGATAGGATCATATTTATCACCAATAAGCCAATTTCCTGATTCTGCTAGTATCATAAATTTTACTCTGACAAAATACTTCCGATTATCGAATTACGCGTGTATACTCGCCGCTAGTTTATCGTTTATTGGAATATCAATATTATTACTGATTCGAAATGTTGACCATACGTGAGATGCACCCTTGCTGCTAAATTCCTTCTTGGCATCATGAATTGTATCGATTACATTTTTATTCGGAGCTAGAGTTTTTATTGGTAAATCAGGATAGATTTTATCCAGATTAAATTTCATTTCCGAAAACGAAGTTTTCCAGGTCTTGATTTTCGATAGTCTCTCAAACACCTCCATACAATAGTTAATAGAAGTGTTTTATTTAAAATATTATATATTCAATGCCCCAAACGAACATTTAGTGCAGATGGTTGATGATAGGGTCTGTAATTCTTTGTAATAAATTAAGTATAAATGAATTCTGCAGATATCATTCACAAAGTGTGCTAGGAGAATGCTTAGGTCCAAAACCGTATTTGCGATGCGATGTTTGAGTCAGAAGAAAAACAGCTGTGTGTTCAATGTGGCGCGAACGGATATCAAGAGCTTAAGCGGTATTACGATTTCAAAAAAAAAACGACCTTGACTATGTCAGTGATAAAGTTTATTTGAACACCAGGAGAATATATTGCTAGATTCTCAAGTAAGCATCTAGGCAAATAATTATTTAAACAAATATATATATATATATATATATATATATATATATATATATATATATATATATATATATATATATATATATATATATATATATATATATATATATATATAATCTTATTGAAGCGAATATTGATTTATGATAGATAGAGTTCTCTGGCTTATAACAAGAAACATAATGATTAATAAACACTTACTATTTAACATGCATATATAACTATACTTCAGTGAATTACTGACTACGCAGAGCAGAATGCAAAAGAAGTACCGATACAAATTAGTTCTCCATTACAATTCTGTGCCGCCAATTTAAAAACTTAAAATATAATGCACGTATTGATACAAACCAATTCACCTACCTTCCTATCTTAAGAAAACATATATGACATTCAGACATGAATGTATGTAAGAGAAGAATATACAATACTTTAACATTTGTAATTAATTGTATTGAACAGAAGAATACATAATATAATTTAAATTCCAAATGAACAAAATAAGCTATATCTTCTTACCACCCTATGATCTTTGCTTCCGTTTTGTGGGACCAGCATCTACTCCTCTACTGACCACACATGATAGGATAAAACATAAACGGTATAAAACAGAATTTACAACCTTTATCAATATAAAAGACTTCCCTAAGCCTTTTATTTATCCCACGGTCTCTGTTATGAGTAAAGGTAAGATCAATATTAGTCTTGTATAACATTTAAACCATGTTCACAATGTTTTGATCATTATCAGAACCGCATATCTGAGAAATTCTGTGTGATAAGCCACTTTTAACACTTGTAACAAACGTGGCCAGGTGCGTAGGCGATACTTGTATAATCGATTGATGTAACCAGCAGCGCTTCTTTGTATCTGCTGGCCACATCGAAAATGTTTAGTGCGAAGTTGTATATGCGCATATACATTGTCGATCATAGACACGATCATTTGGAAGAAATACTAAATCAGCCTTATTGACCATACTAGTTTCCTGTACATTACACCAACAACGTGAACTCTTTCTTGGTACTAGTAGGTACATTTTACTCGGCGCTTGTTTGGCCAATCATGATATACGGATCCCATGGGTGATCTTTGCTAGACTGGCTTACGGTTACACAACGGCTTCACGTCTCCACTATCCAAGATTACTGTTTATTTGTCAGATAATGTCGGACTCCAATGTTTATATCAGTTATTGCTTTTAATGAGTGGATGCTTTGCTTTAGTAAGTTTTTTAACGATCAATCTTGCGTTTCGTTTTCATAGTTTTTGATTAAGCAGAATTATATCAACGTACGCGCCTTGACGTGAATTTATATCAATGGATGCTTTATAGCAGGTTCATGTTGGTAACACAAAAGTGTTTTAAGCGGCAATGTAACAAGTAAAAACAATTACATACAATATTTACCAGTGATGTTATATAAGAGTGTGGGAAGAGGATATTTTACGTTTGCTAGAGATGTGACGTAAGTAATAAAACGACGAAGACGTGGCAGAACCTAAAGAGCTAGCCGTGATAAAATCTCTTCATCCACCCCTTATGTGTTAGTGTTCATGTATGGTGTTTAATCTTACAGACCGAGACCATGACCAAACACAGAGTAAGACAAACCAAGACCCCTTTAAAGTGACTGAGGTTTCGTTACGGTTAAATGATCATAAATAACGTTCTGAAGAATCTCGGCTTACATTTGAAACCAATCTTACTGCACTTGCATATCTAACTCAGCGGCGTATATTCACCGGCATCGAAACATTGACATTACTTTGCAGACTCCCAAAATGACTGCAATATACTTATATGCGATATATTACTTTTCATTTTAACGCCTGGAGTTCTTGAGGAAATCATTCATCGAAATATAATTTGGTGAATTTAAAGATCTGTAAGGTTTAGATGCCAGTCAGCGGAAAAGTGGGGTCATTATCTGCAGTTATTCAACTATATATACTTAAAATGTTAATAATAAACAACCATTTATAATGTTCTTGTTTGAACTGAATACATTGTAATATCTGTTTTATGTGAATTCACGTTAAATCTGTATATTGGAAAACCCGTTGCAATCGAACTTCTTTAAAACGTCTTATTAGGTAATCTCGCTTTGAGAGAATGCAAACAATTATTGAAATTTGCTAAAATGATCATACTGCAAATGTTACGTACTTAACATGTAACTGTAACACTGTGAAACCAAGGTGTACGTCCATGAATTACCAAATATTTAGTAAATCAAAGAATTTGAAATTAACGTAGTGGTTTCGGGAAATCGCCGACGGTTTTTTAAATGTCTAGAAGTTACTGATAAATGATGGTCAAAATTACATTTCCATGCCAGTGGGTACTGTAGTTAACATGTGTAATATGTTAATGAAGCTACCTTACTTGGACTGACATTAGTTTGTATTTTATTGTAGTTTCGTTATATTTAAATTTAATAGGACTTCTGATTATCACGATATAAGAAAAATGTAAAAGTCATTAGTTCAGTAGGACACCTACTGATATGAACAGGTTCATCTCATCTAGCTAATGCTAGTTTTGTTGCTGTGAAAAAGGTAACTATGTTTGTGTGTTATTTGGTGTTAGCAAATTATCTTTGATATCATTCACAAAATATAATTTGCATGCCTGACTCTTACTCTGGTTTACATTTATTGTCAATATGAATCTGTTATAATTTCTACTATTCTGAAGAAAACAAACACTAGACAAACGCTTATATTGGTTACAGTTTCAATTATTATGCACACAGCAGTATTGACGAATATCAGAATAACAGTCGATTCTGATGTGATTCTCAAAGATATCATAGACGTTCATTGTCATTTGGGAAAAGCACAACCTAACAGATGCTACCTTTTGATTATATATACCTAATATAGTACAGGCCAATAAACACAGGATTATAGTTCTACCGCAGGAGCATATCTTATTGAAATATAAAGCTATCCTTTCTTTTAAGTAATTGTTCTCAAACATCCTGTCTCCAAACCTTTAGGGACGCAAAGAGACACTAAATCTAACAACCAATGTCAAATGAAACATTAACGAAGTATTATTATGCAAAACGATTTAGTCTGGTACATTAACCACGTTATTATGTTACCGAGTATTCTCACGTGATAAACTACGTTGGAATCCCAACTAGCACAAACACTATTTAACAATTAAAAAAAAAATCAAATCAGATTCCTATTTCATGTATAATACGAATATTTGCAGTACCTTTGATTTTCCCATAATGCAGGAATAACTGTTGATTTCATCAATTAGCGTGAACAACAAAATGAGTGTATGTGTGTGTATGAGAGAGAGAGAGAGAGAGAGAGAGAGAGAGAGAGAGAGAGAGAGAGAGAGAGAGAGAATACAATCCACAACAAGAAACAATTACTAGTATATTTTTATGCGAATTACAGTATAGAAAGAAACGTTTCATTAACTTCAGATACCGACGAGCATCAAACGATTGATGATGTGTTAATGTACGAAACCAAAGAGCGGATAGCATAATCGTAAATAGAAAACGAAGGAAGACAAAGAAATGTACATAACCCTGCGATAATTTTCAGTTTGTCACATTCTTGCTACTTATTTTTCAAACGTAATACAGGTAACATGTTTTGGTAGACAGAGTGTTTTCACTCCCGTACAGTTATTCAAATCAATTAGTGGATTGTTCTGACTGACTAGTAATGACAAGTTCCAGAAAAAAGAAAACATGAGTAACTAAATTAATCAATACTCTTTTTTACTAAATAAAAGAAGAATGTTCCAATCAGACAATACATACTTGTTATTGCCATGATTAAACATTTATGATAGTGCTAATAATCATCTCATATAAAAAAAAAAATTGTTAGGAATTTTTAGAAGGTCAGGCACAAAAATGATTTGTGTCAGGTACCGGTAAGTATTAACACGCTTTATTATTGAATGCTAACTACATTTATATTGTATGTAAGATCTGAATATTTAACTTCATGGAACCGTATGTAATCATCTAAATACAATGTAACGATCTTTTAAAATAATCCAACTGAGAGCTACAATATTGTTTTTGGAAATGACAATCTCTCAATGTCATCTTTAACGAAATTCAATACTGTATTCTAATGGTTTTTTAATGTAATGAAATACGGATTGGTCATTTAATAAGACAAACATGCATATTAAAGTGTATTTATTTTTTAAACAGAGGGACAAATATACAAAGGGACCGTTTTACTCAAGCAGGGACCGAATGATGGAAAGGATATAGTGATAATTTCCCTGTTGGATGTGGCGATGGTTGAGCTTGAATATTCGTAATAAAATCAGCATAAACGGAAACCTAACTGACCCCCATCTTGACTAAATTCATTGCTGAACAACATATCTACAAAACACTTACAAAATGCTCTTGCCACATGTTCTGAGTCAGTCTCCGGATGCTGTTATAAAAAGGACGTGAAAACGTGAAACAATGTATATCACACAAAGGCAGGGAATTTAAAAGCGTATTTAACATCAAACTTGTATTACGACTCTATTGTCTTCAACTAAATAAGAGAAAAGAAGAAAAACAGTTTGGAAAACTCAACAAATAATTTATTTCCCTTGAATACGAAATGAAAAGTAAAAAGAGCTTATGAAGTACCCATGGAGTCCAATATCTTCTCACGAGTCTTAATGAATTCACTGAAATTCGAGAAGAAGAACACAACTTCTCGGAAGGCGGTAATATGCCTGTAGTCTTCAACGTACTAATGTACACGTAGCCTGAAGTGTTATGATAAACTAACAATCTTCCAATGGATCACACTAATATAATTAAAAATGTCCTTGTCAGAATTGTCCGGAAAAATGGCCCATATCGCTTAAACGGCTTGAAGCAGCTGTTCCATTTTTGTGCTGTTTTTTCATGATATATATGCTTGTTATCTATCTTCGTTTACATTATTGTGTTTTATGATGCAATGGCTATTGAGTTTGTATGCGTTTCTTCATCTTCTTTTTTATTTGGAAATGAGAACAATTCGATTTGTTCTCAGTTGTCATGCTCCAATGCTACTACGTCCTCTGTTAATGAATAGACCGCTATCACGTGATCGCCAGTAAACCCGTTTATGCAATGATGGACCCTCATTATATGCTTTAAATGACCACTCGTTGTCTCTCCATTCTACATTGTGCTCACGAATAAACGAACTTGGACTACATTCCTCATTACTTAAATGTAAATGGAAGTGAAAAAAGAAACGTTGTTTCAAAGCTGGCTGATGTAGTAAAGTAAGAAGAATTCCAATTATCTCCCTTTGCCCTTGCTCGCTAAACAATTTAAAAATTCGGAATGTTAAACTAGATGACATGGTGCACATCCGTGTTAAATCGTCACCTTTGTGTAAACTATGACAGAGAGACCAATGAGTATTGCATTACTCAATGCTCAATAAAATGTATTAAACACAACACAACCTTAAATTTCTGCCTCTCATCGTGTTTGAACAAGTCTAAACAACACCCACACTGGAACAATGGTCTGTCCATTTTTTCTGCTTGTACCGTCATCCTCGTAGTACAAATATCAGGATGAATGAATCTCTCCTTTTGACTGTCCTGGAAACTCATACACATCAAAACTAGATTCCATTCATGTTTTCAACCTTAAACAGTCAGTTAACCAACCACAAATAGACATGGTCACATTATATGTCATCTGGACTTATCAGTCCCTTACCCTCCACCTTTTATTGCTGATAATAGAAACTTTCTTATCATACACAGAACCAAACTAATGCATGACATCCAAACTAACATAACAACTTGCTTAATGCTTTAGACATTCTAGATATTGCACATAATATAAGACAATACGGTGGACATTGTATCGTAGCAGCACTCAGTAGTCCGCGAATAAAGCCACTTCTCGACGAAGTGGGAAACAATCAAATGCATTACCAACACATTTGAAAAGTACATGTCGTTCTCGATTGCCTCTTTCTGGGTCATCGATTCCATGCATTTCATGTCCGCGTCGCTAGAATAACTCACTAAATACTGCACTCAGTAATTTCGTAACATAGCGGACTTGCTGCAGCATGAAGGAGTTATCCATATGAATACATCAATGCGTGGTGGAGATTTGATGAAACCACAATGCCATCCATTGACGCATTATAATCTGTTTTACATCTATTCAGTGTCACCGATGAGGAATATTAATGTGCGAACAAGATACAGAACGATCTCGGCTGACAAACTCTCTGAGATTATCATGACATATACGCCTGATCATGTTCACCGAGCGAATGGTACGAAGAGGCAACTATGTCAACAAACATGCTGTCGCCAACCACAAATACAATCAACACTACCATCCCACCAACCCTCCATGAACATTGACCATCTCAACGCCAACAACCTCTCCAAATTGTCCATGTCACAGGCGCTTCCCGTTGGAGATTTACAGCTGATCACTGGAAAATAATTCCTACAAGAAAGACAAGATGGATACAACGACTACTGGGGATATCTTGCCGATGTTGTTCTTGAGTATCCATCCAATCTGTAATACTCTCATAACGAGTATCCATTCTGCGCTGAATCCATAATTGTCACCCACTCGATGCTGTCTCCACAACAACTCCAACAGAAACACCAATTTGGACTCAAAGATGCCAAGGTAAACGAAACGGAGACCCATCCTCATCCGAAAACAAGCTCGACAAAACGGACTCGTTCTTGGTCACGTTCACCGAACACTCAAGTTTAAACAATCACTATGCATGAACCCTACATCAACTTCAACACGACACAACGAGACAGTGACATCACCTTTGACATAGACGTTTTTAAACTCACAACCAATGCCTTCTTCGGAAAAAAAACCTTAAACAAATTGGACACAGAAATAAACTATAAATTGTCATTTACGTTCGACAACTAGATAAACTCGTATCCAGCGATGCAGTTCTCCAGATGAAAATCATTCACAATGAACTGCTCGCGATCGAATCTAGAAAAAGCAATCTCATGTTAGACAAACCCATCTACGTCGGGGCAGGAGTTCACGAGATCTCTAAAATGTTCCTGCTGAAGTTTCGTTATGACTTCATAACATACCAGTACGTAGATAAAGCCACACTACCCATGACCGATATTAATTCTTTCGACCACGAAATTAAAACCGACATTGTCTATGCATACATTTATCAACACAGAGTCCTCATCGATCTTAATGAGTATCCGCATCACAGTTCATTCCACTACGATGATAATAATAAAAGAGTAATTGGGAAATTAAAATGTAAATCTCATGGTAAACCTAACGCTAAATTCATCGGACTGCGAGCTAAAATGTACTGTATTACCACTGACGAAGGCACTGAAATAAAAAAAGCCTGAAACGTAAACAAAAATCCGTCACAGCCAAACTAGGCACTCAATAATATTGCATAAAGGCACTGCATGGATATATAGATCACTGCTCGATAACACCTTTCTCAACAACATCGTAGCTCTACCCTACAGATCCACAAACATGTCCTTTTGAAATAAACCGGATTCCACCAATGGCCGAGTTCGGTCAAAGCAGGCACTTTTCGTTCATATACTACACATGCGTTTTGAAGTATCCAACGCCAAGATAATTTATATATAACCATCATCTTTCAGTAATTGCATAGTCAGTGTAGCAAAGGTCACTCATGGGATTCGTCGAGCATGGTTGGCCAAACATGCGCAGTGACAAATTTACCTTTCAGTACTAAGAAAGGCATCACGTTATTGGTTGAATGACCAAACACCTTATGAGATTCATCAGACTCATTTGTTGCGTCTTCCATGTTATCGTGTCTATGATCTACAAGGTAACTTGCGCATATAAAATAACCGTTGTCTATGTGTGCACCTGGCCACGACTGTTACAAATAGATCATGGCACATAAAGTATTGGATCTGTAGTTCTCATCTTGATTACATACATTGTGCCAGTACGTGTCCGACATGTCACTGATCATCATGACCAAGCTATCGTGGAACGATTTAACCCTACTCTTGCAGAACAATTTTATATGGTCATAACCACGAACACGTGTTGTTAATGAGACAAAGTTATAGCATGCTAACTTGAACTAGAAAACGTATTCATCATATTAGAACCCTTAACTAAACGTTGCATACATGTGCAGAAAAGAAATGATGCATTTATGTCTAAGTTCTCAAATTTGACAATACATTTTACATTCAAATATATGACAGCAAATGAAACAAAAATATTAAATAAAAACAAGATCAAGAATAAGAAACGAGATCATTATGTAGTCTTTATCTAATTTTACTTTCAATAATCATCAAGATACAATAAATCACCTTAATAACGTTTTGTATGGCTGATTGCACCTATCACAAAAGCATGCAATAACCTATAATTTCAACGCTGTCAAAACGTGAGCCTTAGAAAATTACATAGCAACATGTTCGTACATTCGAAGATGTTACTAAAGTAATCAATGGATAAAGGTATAGGGTCAGGGATAAGTCCCCTGAAACTTCTGGATAACAAACTTTTAGTGAATGCATTTCTAGGACATTTGATGTTTAATCTATGTAAGAACTTAAGTTTATTTAATTCAGTAGAATTCAGTCATTGTCTTACTCATGAATATGTCAAAAAAGTCCAATCATGATAATGACAGAACAGTTTAATTAATTTAGATTAGGTCCATTTACTTTATCAAAATAAATTAATTATCCTCTCAGTTAACTAATATGGTTATTTGATTTATATACGGTGCGTAGTCTATGTAGCCTGTTGAGCAAGAACAGGTAGTCCACAGAAATTCTTTGAAAGGGCAAACTATAGTTAAGGTCTTCTTGCCCTACGATAACACAAATAATGAACCAAATAATGGCTAGCTTTTGTTTCTTCGAGCACTACACTAATTATAGTATACAAGCTACGAGGAAATGATAAAGGAGGATAATTTGGCCTAACAAAATGAGATATCAGGAAGTTCTAAACGTTATAGAAGAGCAATATTGATATTATATTTAATTATAACATGGATCATCGGGTAATAAAGGAGCTTATGGAAGTTATCTATATTGATGAAGATTTTAAATTATATTTTAAATCGTTCTTTTACATCCTATGAGGTCAGTAGATGAGGGGGAGATAGTCTCCAAACAGAAGCAAGGATCGTAGCGTGGTAAGGGCAGACATACTCAACTAATGAAACTTTTACCGCCAGAAAATTCATACATTAATATAGTTTGTCCCAAAAAGTTGTTTCTAAAGTTCCTTGTAATACCCCGATAGAAATATAAAGATTGCTTATCCATGAACTCTCTGCCTATATATGTATGGTTGCGTTTGTGTCCAGTCACATCTACGCAATGCTAATATCTAGAAATAATTTTACGCATATTTTTCGCATTTTTCTTCAGTGCAAATGTGATTCAAAAGTTTACAATGTTAATCAGGATCTGTTTCAAGTGTTCACTTTAACTTTATGTAATGTATCAGGATTGTCATATATTAGCGGGATTATGGTGGCGTACGTTGTTTGATTACCAAACAAACATTGATCCAACTTTTAAGAAATCTTCGCCTCAGTAATACTTGAAATAAGCAGCTCCGACAGATCTCTTGTATGATCTAAATTGTCGCAACTTGTATTAGTAAGTACAGTAGGCAAATAAGTGTAATACAATGAAAAGGTCAAATGAATGACATACTTTCACAACTTGTTTCCATGTTACAAGTGTGAAAATGGTCTCTGGTACATTAACTCTTTCTTACATTCGACTGAATCCTCTCGTATCATTATTTCTTTTATTGTTCCGATCTTTATTCAGAAAGTAAATCAACAAGCCTATAATCCAATTTTCTCACTAACGACAAATTCCATACATGACCTCTAACTTTCTTATCAATCATGGTAAGTAGTGAAAGAAACATTAACATTTTTAAGAGAAATTGCTTTCTTGCAGCTATACGTTAGAAATAAATGAATACCTTTAGTTGGTTTGTGAGTTTCATGCCATTTTGCAGGAAAGCTTTGCGTTGCTATCAGTACATCGGGTGATTTAAGAGTACGTCAAAAGCGCAAAGAATAACAACCTACCACTGGGAATCTCCGGTCAATAATTCACACATGTCTATGTTGCCTAACCCCGAGACGGACGAGGTGAGATGTCAATTACCTGCAAATTAAATCTTTAATTTCTGTATTCCTCGTTTCCTTTTGTGTTGCTTTGATTCAAAACAGACAAGCTTAACACCAATGGATGCGTCACTTTATTATCTTCCGCAATTTTCACTTATTATTTCTCAGACTATGATATATCAAATGGTAACTAGGGAAAGAAAAATAAAACATGGTGAGGTTTTTTAATTTATTGTGTTAAAGCTCTGTTTTAGAAATAAGTAAATTACTTTATTGAGTTTGTTGATTTAACGCCATTTATCAGCACATGGTGGAGGAAGAACATTGACGACTCTCGGTGAAGAACCATCGACTCAGGGGAAGATAGTGGCAAACATTCTCACATGCGTTTCTCGCATGTTGATTCTTTCTTGTTCTTATTTTTATTTGGTTTCGTTTGGGACTGGAGTTTGAAACGTGCATAGACGGGGTTCCGGGACCTTCTTTCGCTACATTAAGTCTTGTTTGGATTGTTCCTTATATAATGAAGTCATTTTGGTTTTCCTGTAAAAACTACTTATTTTTTTATGGGAAATGTTCTGTTTGATTTCTTACATTTTTTATATAAAACAAACACCATTGTTTAGTGTAAGTTGTCTTGGTGAACTCAGTATTTTAGTAACATTGTGATATATATGTGTTCTATAACAATATATCTTAGTGAAGATTGTAATCGGTTGTATTTTCATTTTCTGCTCTCAAATGTTAACGACAAATTTTTCCATCACTAACTGAATGAATGAATGTTATATTAAAGTAAACCGGCCAAAGAGGGTGATTATTCACTGTTTTATCTTTCAAAAGAAAGTTATTTAATTTATCCCTTGGGGTAATGAATGATGCCACATCCCCACGCACGCTTATGCACACATAGTGTGCTATTTAATTTGATCGTCATGTCGCGCCCCTATTGAGGGACTATCGACATGAATGTAGGACCTGGGTGAGTTGGAATGGATCAAACATGCACTCAACCCTATCAACCAATCGGAAGGAGTGTACTAGAGGTGCAATGGCACCAAATAATGACGTGAAAAATGGTTTTCACGTATCGTCATTTAGAAGGTTTCTGGTTGCGAGAAAGGAGGAAAATATCCGATCAGCCAGCCCATGAATGTCGACAGCCTTGAAACGCCCTAGCTATACTTATTTCAAACCAGGTCCAGTTTCACTAATGGACGGAAAATATACCAATAATGTGTAAGCCACCTGAGTAATTAAATTAAATTTTGTGTAGTTGAAGATTTTTTCGAACTTGTAACATACCAATGTTTCTATTACCTAGTGTACGTATTGTAAGTCCCTAACAAGTTTAATTCTAGAATGTCTGTGCGACATATGTAGGTTGGTCACTGTTAGGTTATATGGATTGTGAATTTTGATTGGCGGTGTTCGAAATTGATCAGGTTAGGTTTCTCAAATGAGCTTGTTAAAAAGAGCTTTCGTACCAAATGAGAGCTCTGTAAAAGCTAAATGGCAGTAGCCCTTATAATGGCTTTTTGATAGAGAGTTACGTAATGGTAACCAGTCTGCCCCCATTCTGGCTTGTTTGCTCCGCTGTCCTCCTGTCCTCTCTTGTTCATTGTGCCTCCCTTCATCTTGATTGTCAGCACTGGCGTCCTCCTTTCTTCTGGGTATCTAGATCTAAAATTGTCCCTATCAATTTGGAAATACTCTGTGCTGTTGTTACAAAAGTGTAGACAGTCCCATGTGACGGCCTATTAAGGCGGATGTACTTGTCCCACATTCCTGACGGTTCGAGGTTCGATACCACCTTGTATTTCTAATTTAGTTTTTAGGAGAATACTAATTAATTGGTATTTGGATGCAGCATTGTGCCTCTGGGTCTGATGGCCTTGGTGTTTTATGTATATGGAAAAAAGTCAGAAATAGAGAGGAGTGTTTATTCCTAGATGATGGTATCCATAGTCCACCCTTTTACTTTTGTACCTGATGTTATTTTCTTAAATGCTTCAATGTTTATATATATATATATATATATATATATATATATATATATATATATATATATATATATATATATATATATTGTTATCAATGATGCTTCATCTAATTCTATTTGGTTGTTTTAAGTTTGTTTTAGTAGCCCGTTAAATGATTGGTCAATGAACCCATGTGACATCATTGTGGGGCTACAATATACTTTTTAATGTTGTTATACATTTCAGAATTAGCATGTTATTTAGGTGTTTATTAGCCCTTCAAATAATTGGTCAATGAACCCTTGCGACCTCATTGTGGGGCTAAAATGTACTTCTTAAGGTTGTTATGTTATTTATGTGTTTTAGTAGCCCGTCAAATGATTGGCCAATGAACCCATGTGACCTCATTGTGGAACTACCATTTACTTATTATGGTTGTTATAAATTTCAAAATTAGTTTGTTATTTAGGTGTTTTAGTAGCCCGTCGAATGATTGGTCAATGAACCCATGTGACCTCATTGTGGGGCTTCATATTGCTACTTAAGGTTATTATACATGTTAGAATTTCGATCTATTTAGGTGAATAGGCGCTGTTTCTATAGTTTTGCAATTAGGCCAGTTGTTTTAAGCAGTTAAATTATATTTTTTAATGTTTCTTGACGGTTGGTGTTAGTTAATTGGATTACTTCTGGGTATGTACTTGGTGCGGCTATGTTTAGTTATTTGGATCTAAATTTGTCCCTTTCCTTTTTGGTTTTATAGAATTGTTGAAGATATGGTGTAAATCTTCTGGGGTGTTACACCTGTGGCAAATTAATGTTATGTGGCAAGGGTCCATTGTAGTTTCGAAATCTGTTTGCCAGTTTGGTTTCTCCGATTATTATTCTATTTATTTTAAATTGTTCATAATCTGTGTATCTGGGTGGTTTTATTGCTCTAATAACTTCCTTAATGATGTTGTGTAACATTATCCCTTGTTTTTTATGTCCCAATCGCTTTGTCATTTTTGATTAAACATTGTGCTAATTAAACTATATATTTCAGTTCGGCTATATTTAAGAGGCATGTAATTATGTTCGTCGAGTTTGCTTTTAGCAAGTTGGTCTGCTAACGCATTACCTTTTTTGATGTCAACATGGGATGGAATCCACATACATTCTACTACTAGTTTATTTGAATTTGGGGTTATCAGTATTAGGTTAATTTGTTTTAAGACATTTTTCTCTAGATTTTGTGGTGTTATTTTGGATTGAGGTTAGGACGCTTAGCGAGTCGCTAATAATTACAGTCATAATCGGTTTATTTTCCTCAATCCACTTTAATGCTTCTAGGATGGCCCAAACTTCAGCTGTATAAATGGATCGATGGTCGGGTAAACGTCTTTTCATTTGAATATTTTATTCTGGTATGACCATTGCAGCAGCTGTTTTTTTACAGGATTTGTTATGTTTGAGCCATCCGTGTAAATTTTTGTAAAATGTTGTTATTGATTATTTATTATTATATAAACATTTACACGGATGGCGCAACTTTAAACGACTGCACAAAGGCAATTTTTAATGTAGTTTATGTGTTAATTTAATGTTGAACTAAATAGATGTTCTGGACAAAACATTAACTTTTATATTGTTTCAAATACTGTGGACTTGATTCTCTTTGAGTGCAGTTCTAGTGCACGTGATTTACAAAATATATTGTATCTTTAATTTGTATCATTTAAACATATATTGCATAGTTTTATAACGATCACTCACATCTGTATGATGTAAATAACACTGTTACAAACAATGTAAAACGTCTATGTGCATTTATTTAAGTAATTGCTTCAGAATATAACAGCCCTCAATAATTTGTGTAGGAACATAAGTTGGTGTCGTATGTACCATGAAAATACAGTAAGTATGAAATGAAAAACCCAGTACATACCTGCCTGAAAATACGTTTTTTGAAACTTCGCAAAGTATATGAAACATATATCTCGGAGGTTATTTCCAGTCTCACACGTAATACATTATGCAACGAAACGAAAACAGAAAGGGATTGCCTGAAATAATTTCCATGTAGTTTGAATGGAATATATTAGCTACTTATTTATTTTTTTTCGGACACAAAACTATTGGTCACACATATATATCTTCTAAGTGCTTTTCGAAAATCTAATGGAGTTAACTCATGGGATCTGTAGCAGTACAGCAGTAAACAGTGAAACAGTAATTAAATCATATTTTCCTAGTTAATGTGACTGGTATATTCCAATTTCTATATAATTATGTCATAATGTTTCCAGCAGTTGATTGCCTTCCCTACCTAAAGGTCTTCATTATTATTATTTCCCTCCCGAAACGATTCGTATATTGCTGCTTCCCCGGAATTTTGTTTGCATATTGTTCTGGTGAGTTGCTGTATGGTATTCATCTCTCGCTTCGTTCTTATGGTCTCCAGTTCCTGATTTCATTTCGTTAACATCGGTAATATTTGAATATGTCTATAATATGTGATCCTGGGGAGTTTGTGTGTCTCTGTGTTTTATTAGGCATGTAGATTGTAATAATCCAAACTCTTGACTATACTAAAACGCGACAGGCAGCTCAATGTGATTGTTCAATACAGATTTATACTTTAAAACTTTCTGGGAGCCACAGCTGTCTGTAGCAAAATGTAAACTGTAATCAAGATATGCATTTTTCTGGTGATGATTGAAATAGGTCAAACAATTAGCAAGTCACGCTTCTGATCTTTAATGAAACTATTAAATTTACACAATATTAAGAAGACATCTCTTTTACTGCTGCATTAACAATTGACGGTATGGAGTGATCTAGACCATAAATTGGAAGTATTATGTAGAGTGTACCACCTTAACTTAGATGACTAACTAAATTTTATTGGCAATCGCATGGCTTGATAGCATTTCAATAAAAATTGAAATAAAACTCACAAATAAAGTCACGTTTCATTCAAAAACGTTGGACAGTTGTGCAACTGGAAAACCACTTTGTTCAAAATTGTGTGTGTGTGTGTGCGTGTAGTACTTGCTATTCTCGAATTAGTTTTTAATTCCTGCAAATAAAATGTGCTTTGATGTACAAAAGATATCCAATCCAAATAGTTTTGTTAGTAAACAACCAAAGTCAAATACTTATATTATTTTCAGCTATTCAAACAAACAAAAATAATTTATTATTTATTTATTTCATACATTTCTTATTTTCTACATCACGATTTAAAAAGTTTAAGGTAGGTATGGAATATATCATGCAAACACAAACGTTTGGTTACATTTAAAATATGATTATTACATATTTCGAGGAGAAAATGCATTTACTCCATGCACCAAGATAATATTATATCTGTATTTAATAGCAATTTGCTGTTTAAGCAAACTAAGTTTTACTGAGACTGAATGAACTGCATTCGCCGTTATGCAATTTCGTATTCTCTTAATCATTATTGTACGCAACTACACAATCGAAAATCATATCATGAAGTATTTTATGAATAGCCTTCAAATAATACTTAAAGGATTAGGAAATTAGAAATGTGTATTGTTACGAGTATAATCTCGTTAAAAAGAGTGAAATGCATCAACCCTTGTAAAACTCAATATATGAGGTATTTCCTTAAAATACAAGATGAAAATATAAAGAAGGAATTAAATCCCAAAATAAAATAAATCTTAGAATTACAGGCACAATTACAAATGATTTATATTCTGAATAAGCCGCTAAGACGAACGTCACATACATAGTCCATTTAGCCAAATCATCCCACTACAATGCAAAGAGTTCTTCGAGATAACTAACAAACTAATGTCAAGGAACAAATGTACACCACTTCCATCAACCTTCTCTCCACTAGACCTACCAGACCAATTTGCAAAATTCTTCGACAACAAAGTACAAACCATTAGAGATTAGCTTGACAGCACAATTTCAACTGATTCGTCACCATACAGTTATGATGCAGAATTTAAGCGACAACCGTTAGGAGCATTTAAACCTGTTTCTATTGATTTAGTAAAGAAAATCGTGATGAAAATTGCACCAAAGTCTTGTGAACTTGACCCAATTACGACATCACTGATGCTTGAGTGCTTAGACCCAATACTGCTTTCACTAACTGATGTTATTAATATTTCTCTCTCATCGGAGGAATTCCCATCATTTTTCAAAACTGCCTTCGTAAAGCCACGGCTGAAGAAACCAACACTGGACCTTAACGATTTAAAGAACTACCGCCCAGTTTCTAATCTCTCATTCATATAAAACGTCATAGAAAAGGTTGTTCTAACTCAACTTGTATGGAATGTCTTGCCAGCCCAGTTGACGTTCGTTGTGGTGTTCCACAGGGATTTGTTATTGGACCTGTTCTCTTCACTTTGTATACTCAACCGCTCTCAAGTGTCATAGATTATCACCCAGTGTCGCACCAATTGTATGCTGATGACACCCAAATATACAAATCTAGCCACCCAACTAACGTTGATGCTACCATCCATGGAGTAGAGAAGTGCATTTCTGATGTGAAATCACGGATGACATGTAATAAGCTGCAATTCAATTCAATTCAATTTGATCCCGTAGTTTCCATCCAATCAGCGCGGTCGCAATTGATAGGAGACTGTGAGTGCTGCTCGAAAATTGCCCGTACAGATGAAATCAATTATTACTTTCCACCATTTTCGGTCCCGCGTGGCATTTTCTCTGGCATGTGCCGAGGTGATGCCATAATTCGCAGGTCTTTTTCCACTTCTTGGATCCAGGTTTTCTTCTGTGCATTTCTTGAGACCTTCCAGGCTTCCGGTCTGGTGCGCCACAGGGCTCGATTAGATAGACGCCTCTCTTCCATTCGGCAGACATGGCCAAACCAGCAAAGCCTAGCACGTCTAATCAGTGATTCCACTGTCGGTTGGTGAGAGCATCGGGCCCGGATTTCCACGTTTGGGATTCTGTCCAGAATGTTTACTTCCAGCATTAGTCTGAGGCAGTGCATTTGTAATACCTCCAGCTTCGTGAGGTCCGCGTCTAGGAGGACCCACGTCTCTGCTCCATATAGGAGTATTGGGAGGATGAGAGTGCGGTATAGACGCCTCTTGGTCACCACCGAGAGGGCCTTTATTCTCCATATGCACCAAGCTAATGACCCGAATGCAGACGCTGCCAGTCCCAGGCGATGCGAGATGTCGGTGGAGGCCGCTATTGATCTGCTTCGGATTATGGACCCCAGGTATTTAAATTCCTCTACTTCCTGAAGATAAACTCCGTTAAGGCAGACGGTCACTGGGGTGTTGTCCGATGTCATTACAACTGTTTTGGCGGTGTTTATCTTTAACCCAAATCTGGCGGCTTCATCGGCGATTTCTTGCATAATTTCTGTTGCTTCGGCTTCGTCCTCAGTGAAAAATGCACTATCGTCCACGAACATTAGATCTGTGGCATGTTCATCGAACCCTGCCCCAAAAGTGATCCATCTACGTCCTATGAATATCTTGCGCATGACACAATCGACCACGATGTTAAAGAAGCTAGGTGAGAGCACGCATCCTTGACGGACGCCCATTTTCACCAAGAAATCCTTCGTGTTTGACCCTTGGATTCGAACTTGACTGGTTGACCCGTCATAGGTGTTGGTAAGTAGCCGAATGTATTTTGGCGGGTATCCTTCCGCTTCCAGGGTTTTCCACAAGGCCGGGCGATGGACGCTATCGAACGCTGCAGAGAAATCAATGAACACCATGATTGTGCGTTTTCCACACCGAATTCTTTCCTCGAGGATTTGACGGAGCGTGAAGATCTGGTCTCAGCAGCTTCTTCCAGGTCGAAATCCGGCCTGTTCCTCTCGTGCCGCTTCCTCCCGCCGTTTGAGTACCCGTCTATGGATGACCTTCATAAATACTTTGGCAAGTATGGAGAGCAGGCTGATGCCCCAATAGTTCTTACAGTCCGTTTTTTTGCCTTTCTTGAAGATTGGTACGATGATGGCTTTCTTCCATGCTGTTGGTACCGCTTCCGATCGCCATATCAATCTCAGCAGGGCGTGTAATCTTTAGAAGATGATCTCTCCACCGTATTTCAAGGCTTCTGGTGTCACCTCATCAATGCCCGGCGCCTTGTTGTTCTTCAGGTCTAAGATGACAGTCCGTATTGCCTTCATAGACGGTTCGGACTCATCGGCTAGCGCAGATAACTCGTCCATGGCGTCCACCGATTTCATCGGTCCAGGTGGGGCGTCGTGGTTGAGGAGGATGCAGAAGAAGTCCAAACGTCATGTGTTAGAGCTGATGAATTTTCCGGTCTTGTCTTTGATGTTGTTCTCAAACGGCTGAGATTTCCGTTCTAGTTAACAAGCTGCAGATGAATGATAATAAAAATGAGGCTATTCTAATCACAACGCAAAGACATTCTCATTCAAATCCCTTACCTCAGACAGTTCATGCCACTAAAACACTTGTGTGTTCATTAGTACTTTCAAGACTTTACTATTGTAACTAAATTATGTCTGGTTCGTCACAATATTTACACCGGAAACTTCAAAAAGTTCAAAACACAGCTGCACGGATCATCGTTAGAGTACCTCGATCAGAGCACACCTCACCACTGCTATCCTACACTGGCTATCAATTCGATACAGAATCAAACACAAAATTTGTTCTCTGTGTTATGTTTCAATGACAGACTCCAGTCCAACATACCTATCCAGCCTCACCCATGTGTATACACCAGCTAGATTCTTATGCTCTTCGTCTGATAATCGTATACTCATTGTTCCCAAGGTGAAAACAAAGTCATATGGACAACGTTCGTTTGCATACCAGTGCCCGGCGACGTAAAACGAATTGCCCATTGAAATTAGACACAAAGACACAGTGGTCCCTTTAAGATTGCTCTTAATACTCACCTGTTTCGACTGCAGGGACAAACTTAGCGACCTAATCATGTTTTGTATCTTATATGTTTCAGCATGTTTGTTATGTTTTCCAATTTCATTGTTTTTGTCATTTGTTGTTCTGTAGTGTAGTCATATCATTATTGATGGTGTAAAGAGCTTAGAGCTTCGAAAGATTACGCGCTATATAAAGTCCTCATTATTATTTATTAGTATTATTATCATTGATAAACTATAATAGAAATCTGAATTGAGTCAAGGTCTGATTTCAATATGAATCCCAGTGAATGTATATGTCCAAAGATTTTATTTTCATGAGCAATTTGTATTCGCAAAGTACAATTCACTTGTACAATTTGAATAAGTAAATTCCAGGCAAAATTCAGTATTGGACACAACAATATTACACATTTATTCTGCAGCATCTTAAGCACGGATGAATATAATTTCCAGTGACACGATGGTATTGTCCTCTAATAGATCTCAGCTCGTGTATAAAATACACTTGAATTTGTTGGAAAAGGTTATGTCCAACATACAATGTTACAGTACAATAGCATATAATGAAATTGTAGACATTTCAAAATAAGTACAAATAATCAACAATTGAGACGTAAATATATCTATATAAGAGTATTCTAATTTATTTAGACACTGAAGTTGCAAAAGACGTGTTTTTTATGTTTGGGGCTTTGGTCGGTGGTTGGTTTTGTTTCTTATAAATTGATTTTTTTCAAGCATTATCATGCATTCCATTTCTTCAACAGCATTAAACTATTATGTAATTTCATCCTCTGAGGCAAATTACACCAAAAATTGTGTATGACCTGGTTACCGAAGTTATACGCATTGAACAAATTTAAATCGGTGTGTGCCTTATGTCTTTACCTCTGCAGAAATGTTTTTGTTTTCTTTGTCATTTTCGTTTAGTTTTCTCAAACATCGCTACTTATCTAAATATATATCTAATTTGTATTCTTTATTATAGTACAAGCTAAATATTTTCTTCGTCGCATGACTTATGTATATTTAACTTTTGTAATTGTTACTCTTTTTCACTTCCAAGATTAAATGTCAGTATAAGAGCATTTTGGACTTCACATTGTCCAGAATAACGTCAAATGTGTTCCTGACTAGAAACACTGATGTTTTTTTGTTTTGTAAACAAATAGTAAATAGCTAATAGTTTGTTCAAAAATGTGGGTTAAATATTAGGATCATTAGCAATGGAACTAAACATATTTATTTCGATCTCTTTCTATCACATTTGTATTCCCCAAATATATTTAATAACTATAATGTTTACCACATAGCTTACTGTAATATTAGAAACATATTTTGTGTTGGAAAACTCAGAATCCATTAGAATGGGAAATTCAATTACCTCATAATATTTCCAGAAAACGCGAATGGTGGCCTAGCGCAAGCAGAAAACTTTTTGTTTACCTGAGATATTACTCTATCACGCAATGACATCTGAAGCATAAATAAGTCTTATTGTTGTGTTTCGAATTTCATTTAGCTTTATTTATTTAATCAAACTATCATTCACTGGAATAACAAAGCGCTCTTAAAAATATTCTTGGACCGAACATTACCTTGGAAGTATTGTGAATTCTTGATGCTTGATGTTAAATATGCTTCCAAGTTTCAAACATTTGTTTGAGATCAAATGTGTCAAGTTTTCACCTACTTTCTGTAACGGTATCAGTACACTGACTCGCACGATGTGGAAAATGTATTTTTCATCGTGTGTTCTTTAACAATGATCATTAGTGAAGATTTAAGTCATTCAGGTTTAACAGTCTTACTACTACATGTCGTAAGATTTGTAGCATGATGTGCGTGCAAGTAACAGCAACTACCAAACAAGACGTTTTAAAGAAAATTACACTTTTATTACACTTGTATTGTACAGGTGTTTTCCAAAATGAAAATTTAACGTGAGTTCACGCAAAGCAGATAAAATTGTATATTCAGTTCAAACAAATACAATATTTTGTTTCCAACTTACTCTCACTTCGCAAAGAATAACCTTCTCATCGCGTATTTATGAATTCTACGACTCTACCATAGATGAATCGATGACTCCCATTCGGCCAGCAGCACACTAAAGTAGCAGTGTATTGTCAGAAAGTATCTGAGCCTAACATTTGTAATTAACACCATATATTGGTACCCATGTATTAAAATGCATTACTGCACAGCAACAGGTGTTCCAATGAAAATTAATACAATGGATACAATGTCATGAAGTCACGTTGGGAAATCTGCAATTCAGTGTCAATGTTTCCATCCCAGTCAATATACGACTACACTGTCGTTAATGATTTGCGCACGAATTTATGATAGAAATACGACTGAATCACCGTTCTAGGACAGTTTAAGTGTTGCTTCTGCGAAGAAGTCAATGACGAAAAATGGTTGACATTTTGTTCCTACCAACCGTCTTCTAGAAAAATAATCTGAGAATATGCTTTGTCGTGACGCACTTGGTTCATATAATAGTATCCATGCGATGAAACATTTCATATTGTGAGATGTCGCGCAACAATACGTACCGTAAATCCATCTCAAGCTGAAATACATTATTAACGAGTAGCATTTACTGGAATTTGTGCATGATTTGGAGCAAAGAAGTTCACTTTTTTGAAACATTGGAAGCGTTGAAATCGCCGCTGCATTAACGAAGTTGTCAGTGAAAACTTGGTGTAAATATCCAGGTAAAATTCACCTTCCTGGATAGAATAACGGTGTTCCTGGTACATGGCAAGATTTACGACTTGATTCTAATAACCAAGTAAAAATAACCTGGTAAAATACCTCTCTCTCGCTTTGATTCTGCCTGTTAGCAACAGGACTATGCTTATGGTTCATCCATTTATATCCGATCACGTATATTGGTCAATCTGTATGTTCGTCAGTGCGAACGTCTTGGGTCTTTTAGCACGACTGCACAAAAAAACGTTTTTCAAAAACAATGTATGTAGTATATACGTTTGTATTTATTGATGAAGAAATTAGATTTTCAAGACAATAAATTAATATTTTGGATATTGTTTAAATATTTTGGATTTGCATGTTTCGGTTGCAATAGGAGTATACATGATTAATACAAAATATTGTATCTTTCATTTTTATCATTAAAACAAAGTATAAAAACACAATTACAAACGATGAAAAACTTCCATGTACATTTATTTTAGAAATTGCTCAAGAAAATATCAGTCCTATATAAGTTCCGTATCGAAGAAAATTCGTATCGTATAGACCATGGAAATACAGTAAGCATGAAATTCCGAGGACAATAATTTATTTTCTGAAACAAAGTTCATTGAAGCTTTAGTGAAACATTTTATAAAATGTGTTTCAGTGAGTTTATTGGCACCCTCATAATTGATACTTTATGGAACAAAACGAAAGCATATATGGCTTGTTGCAATCAATTCAAGCACCTGTTTGAAAGAATATGTATTATTTACTTACTTTTTATTTATTGCCGACAAAATAAGCACACATCAATAACTTAAACGGAAGTGGAGTTACCTCATTAGATCTGGAGAAGTGATACAAAATTAAACATTAAAACAGTAACTAAATCAGAATCTTCTAGCTAATATGACTGGTATATTTCAATTTCTAAACATGTATCTGTCAGACATGTTCCTGAAATTGTCTTTTGATATGTCCCCCACCCATAAATCGTTTGTTGCTTCCTACTGAAACGTCTTGATCTTCACAACTTCCCTTCCGAAACATCTAGCACATCAGTGCTTTCTCATCACTGCTTCCTCAAATCCGATGTGCTGTTTTGTGGTATTCGTCTTTCGCTTTGTTTCTTAATATTTAACGTTTTTAAGAATTTTTTTGATTCAGCGACAAAGTTGTCTAAAATGATTTCGTTAATTGTGAGAAAATTTGTTAATTTCTACAAGATGTGATCCAGATTATAGACTGTAATAAAAAAAAGAACGGGACAGACCGCTATTTTAGGTTCTTAATACAATTTTATAATTTGAAACATTTTTGGGAACCACAGCTGTTTCCAAAATAATGGAAACTGTAACCACCATATGCGCTTTTCTGATTATGTGTGGAACAGGTCAAAAAAATGGTAAGTACATGTCCTAATGTTTAAGGAAACGATTACGTATTCACGATATGGTGAAGAAGACATAATTATTACTGATGTATTTCATTTTGACGGTATGGAATGATATAAAGTGGTTATCTGGTTATTTGCAGTAAATAAGGTGCCTGACGTTAGTTTATTGTAAATCGCATAAGAATAACAATTTCCTACAAACATTTACATATGAATACATATGAATGACAAAATGGTCATATTTCATTTCATATTTCAAAATGACAAAATGGTCATATTTCATTTAACAACAATCGAGAGTACAAAACATATCTACAGTTGGAGTCTAGAACCAACGCTTAATGCCAATATTGTTCACAAACAAAACATTTTTTTTAACATTTTTCTTTAGCTACACATGTCATTTTTCTACTTTACGATTTAACAGCCTTTAGGAAAATACGGAACGAAGGTGTTTCCTATGCAAATATAATCGTGTATATGTCGACGAAAAAACTTATTTATGCAATAAACCAAAATATAATTTTCTATCTATGTTAGAAAGTATTACGTTTGCACCAGCATTTGTAAGCAAATTAAGCATCATTCTGAATCGAAATACGTCCGCCATGACGATCTTTTTCTCACAAACTATTACTGTGTTAAAAGTATAATGTATATGTTTATGACTTTTGTAAATGGTTATAATTTCGTAGCAAGTCTGAACTTTATCCAACTAGAGGTTTGCAAGAAAAGCAATTATTTGATTTGAAAGGGGTCGTAGATTTAAGTCAGGAACATATGTGCAAATAATAAAAAGCATCCTTTATTTTACAAAAAATACCAAATTAATGCCATAGCATCGATTATAATTGTAATATGCATGAATCGATGGATAGGTGAACGAATAAATGAATGAAAGAATGAATGGATTTATACTTTAAATATAGATTAATCGATGCAACTGTACGATTACATATGCGCTAACATGTAAATTTTAGATTACATCAAATTTAACGAAATTAAGTGGAATAATATTTTTACATTTTAACCTGCTTTTAAATTAACATTTTTTATTTCAGCATATTCGAAACCGGAGATATATAATCATGGAGATAATGCAAATGTGCTCATTGAAACACTTCCAACTGATGGAAGCAGGAGTTTCGAGATAATCTTATATGGCTTTACTAAAAAGCTACATGTCATGCATATGATCAACATGCGACCAAATACGACGAATGAGGACAACATAGAATTTGATAGACATTACTTTTGCAGAATAGAAGACATAAACATGACCAATGGCAGTCTCACATTTCTATTGTTAAATTTCAATTTTATGGACAGTGGAAATTACACAGTTTTTGAAGGTTCCTTGGAGAAAGGAAAACGAAGTATTCTTGTCACACGTATGTATTCTCTTCAACTTATTTTAATGTTGAGACAATTAATTGACTTATTGATCTTGTATGCAAGTAAAACTAGTGCATGTAAGTGTTGTTGTGTTTTATTATTGGACGCCGTTCGGATAAATAGAGCTCCATCTCAATCAATGTTCAGTCCGCCTTGACGACTCATTAATTACAACACATTAAATAATCACAATTGCTTCCAAATCATATCTATAAGTTGTGTATTAAAGATTTTTGTTTTACGACTATTCAAGCTTCTTTTAATTAGATATAATTAATATATAAATAATTTAGGAAAGTCACAAATTTTTTTTTACCACTATGGTAACATTATCGTCTTAATCAAATTTTACATTTTTATTAATGTAGTTTTTCAAACGTACGCACGTAACATGAAGACAATATATATATATATATATATATATATATATATATATATATATATAAAACGGACAAATGGATATTCGACCTTTGATATGTCAGAAACACGTGCGGTTTACCTCACCTATATGTGTAAGTATATCAAGTTTCTGTGTATTAGTCTCATTGTGTATCAATACATGTCAGATTGTAAGTTTTGATATCGATATAATAATTCAGGATAAGACGTGGTAAGATTTATGCCATCTTGAACTAGGTGAGAATTCAATTTGTTCATTTCTTAGTAGATCTAATGTTTTCTTAATGAAAAGGGATGTCAACGATATTATTTTAACTTATATATTGTTCATATTCATGATGTACGGGAACAGTTTATAATACGTTTGCCGTAAGCAAACCCAGTATGTATTTTACCTACGTGTATTTTCGATGTCGTGTTTCTACAAGTACCGCTTTACAGCCCGTACGTCTGAACTAAGGTTCCCTGGATAGAACCGGGTTAGACTGATCAGTTAACGCTAAATATGACAGCAATACATAATATGTTATCCACCTACCAGATGCTGCTGTCCAGTTATGTTATAGTTGTTGTAGGGTTTAACACCATTTTTCAGCACAATATAGGATATACATGGCGGCCAGAATTAATGGTGGAGTGAACAAGCTTTCTCACATACCCACATTAGGAGAATTCGAGACTCGAATCCACGTAGAGAGAGGTGACATGGCATTGATGCGTAACGGAGATTGCTTTAGGGCACTCGGGTACTCGGGGCCTCCTGTCCAGTTATAATTCTAATGCGAAGATCAAGCAAAGGTTACCTAACAAGCATATGATGGTATCCATTTAAAGCTGAATCGAGCATGTTCAAATGCCAATTAGATAATGATATTCTTTTACAGCAGAGTCGACTGGACCTAGCTTGGTTAATAACTAACCACAAATGATATTAGTGCATGTCAAGAACCGCCACGATTTGGTACAGCAGAGTAAATATCCAAATGAACTTCAACTGGTATGACAGGATACAGCAAGGCAAATGGCCCGGCTGACGATATTGTCCTTCTAGAAAAGGGGACGACTTGATATAGCAAATCTAACTAACAAACATATACTGGGTTCCATTTACAGCCGAGTGTATCTAATACAGAAATGGTAATTGCTCAATTTACAGCTTGGGAAATGGACCCAAAATATACGTAAGCAGCTGACAAAAACGCAAACATTAGTCGCTAGGGCGGAATTGAAACTTATAACGATTTGATCTGATTATGCAGTGTCTCCCAATACAACATGTTGCCATTGCATCCTCTGAAAACCTTAATGCTTTCATCCGTTATGCTATCATAAACCTAAATGTAAAACAAGACTTTATTTATTATCACACAAATAAAGACAGAAATATGAATCGATAATCTCAGACCAGATAATGTATTAATACTAGCACTGATCGTAGGTTCTGTTTTCCTTTTTATAACTCCACTTCATTTCATTCTCTTTTCAAGGTCGCGTATTATCTGGACAAGTTTCTAAACCGATAATCATGCCGTATATGTGTAATAACACCAACACAACTTCAATAAAAACTTGGAATGAATCATCCTTTCGATTACGTGGATTATATAATATATGACGTGACAAATACGAGCTGTACATATACCAATCTTTCGCAAGTCTATAGGGACAGCTGTGTGTTAAATGATACAAACTTTAATCTCATCTTAAGGGAACTAACATGGTCAGACAAGGGCGCCTATACTGCATGGAATGACCAGGGGTTACTTTTAGATTCCATATTTGTTGGCATTGCAGGTACTTAGTTTTTCATAATTCAGTCTTGCATACTCAACGTCAGTATTATTAGCCATGTTTGACTTTATATCTTGCAAACGAATATTATTGTTTATAAAATCATTTTGGAAATAGTTAAATGTATTTATGTCTATTAAATTATTATATTATTATATTAAGATTATAAATTGGTATTTTTATATAATTTTAAGATAATATATCTCTACTAATGGTTAAATAAATTTAGCTTATTCCAGCTTTCATGCTATCAAGTGTACATGGTCTACTCATAATGGGACGTCAGCCCATTGTATATCAACTATGTGTGATGATGGTACTCGTAGGGAGATCGTAGTAATCGAACCACTCCATGAATATTAAGACATATGGGCAATAGCAACGTCAGTCCTCAATATGATCAATGTACTTGTTGTAAAACCATCGCTTGTATTATTAAATAGTCTCGATCACAATAATGTTTATCCGACATAATATTTTGGCTTGATTTCGCGATCATATGCTTTCTAAAGATAATACCAATACATATCGTTTAGAATTTTGATATGCATATTAATAAACGTTACCACATGCAAAAAACGTTATTCAGAAAGATTATTAATTAGAATTCAATTCTAAAAGACGGAATGCAATAAAGAACGTGTCATGCCATATATTATTGCTAATATAGTTCGATGTCACATGCAACAGACTTTTAATGTTCACTGAAAATTAATAACTGAGATAATTACAACACTTTCCGGTATCCAATGTCGTATTGTTCATGTTTGTTTTGTTTTTCTTCATGTCAGACCAGTGTATATATAAATGTTCAGAGTTTTCCCTTCCAGTATTCATTTAACTCTCAAACCGAACTCACGCAGGTCACACTTATGATCAGAGCTTTGCGAGGTGTCATACGAAATGCAAATCAGGTGTCATAAGTAACAAAAGTCAAGATACATGTTATCATTGTAAAAGAAAGGGCATTGGTCTCCATACTGCTCTAAGAAACAACAGAAACAGAAGTAGGAATATAAGGATCCTGAACAGGGAAACGAAGATATACCCTCAATTAAAGGAACAACCCCAACATGTCAAAAATACAAGAATAGAAGACAAGACGAACGTGAGGAAGAAGAGAAGGAAACACTTGTGACAGTGAAGAAATTTAAAGAAAGAACTGACAGCGAACAGAAACAACAAAAATTCTATGAACTTTTTAAAATGGTGTGGTGTCTCATGCATTGCAGCTGTGTGAACGAGGCTGGCTTATTTGGAACGAGAATGTCGTTTCCTCTTGGGCTGTAATAAAGAGAACTGGGACATTGTTTTCATACTCCTTAACTCAGCCAAAATGCCTATGTGTACCGTCACTGTTTGAGTTTCACTGTCCTCGTTGTCTCTAAGACCTTGTTTTTTTACTGACTTATCCATGTATGTGAAATCATCATTAAGAATTATCAAGATCACCGATAAGGGCGTTTGTAAAAGAAGATTTTATATGGTGAGACAAGGCTGTCTGAAGTGAATGCTCATCTACGGTCCAGACATCAGAAGAAGTTTGAGGACGAACAAGATACCTATGAGATGCCCTCTGTGTTAACGAAATGATGTTAACATAAAACACAAACGCCCTTTTCAATCCACTCATATGCCTCAAAAAGATTTGCTTCCTTGCCTATAACTTCCTTTTGCCGTTTGTACTTCTTTGTGACTGTATATTTATGTTGTATAGTTATGTAAGTTTATGTTTACGTCCCATTCTTTGGTCCCGATTGGCGTCAGCCTGGTGCCTATTTGTTTCTACCAATCTTCAGTATCGTGATGTCAACACAACGGACCCTACAATTGTTGCAATATTGTTACCAATTGTCAGTACCGTGACGTCACCATACCTGTTCCATTCCTATTGTCCTCATAAAATTACCCAACCTTTCCTTTTATATGTAGAGGCCCAATATTACCCATTTTCAACTCCCCTTGTCCCTAAACACTCCTGGGATGATCTTAAAACCTTGTTACCAAACGTTCCCGGGAGGGAGGTGGTCTATAATGTATTTTATCATTGTCCTCACACGGTATCCCATTTGGCTAATCTCGAGATAGATGTTCTATTTGCCAATCGGAAGGTAAAATGATATGCTCTATCTTGAAAATTAAACCACTGGTCGAAAATGTTCCGAACTATACTGCCCTTAATGGAGGTTGTGCGTTTTCTGCTGCTTTTTGGATTTGAATAACGAAATAATGATTTTATCAGGTTAACTACTATTTCTTAACCGAAGGCTTCATCAAGACCTACACGTTATCGCGACCTATGATCATTTAAATGTATTGTTATAAATCCATGTGGGTTTTAAACCCTATTTATATCAACATTCCCTGAACACCAAGTCTGATAAATATTTTTTTAAAGTATGTGCATCAATTCTATTAAATACAGCTAAAATATAATAGTTATCTCTAATCACTTTAGGTATTTGTGTATATCGCTGAGTAACATAAATGATGTCAGTATTTTATGCATTTCTTCATGCTGCATTGTATTGTATGTTCAGCATTACATCATCATAAACAACTAAATTAGTTTTAAAAAATGACTAAATCAAATACATATGTGGCTTCATCAATATCGGTGATAAAATCAGTAATAAAATCACAGTCTTCATTGAACAATTAAAATATTCAAGGATATCGTATCATCTCTGGTTATCAACTGACTGAGCTACTAAATATCAGTTATTCCACCCTAAGTTTTAAATTAAGTAATGATTGCTTCTTACCAGATCTAGATGGAAATATGATAATTGCTAAAGTAGAATGTGGTTTCCCTGGGTGGTGTTTGACTGGTTATTGTTTTCGTGTCGCTGAGAAATCAGTGTCATTCATGTTGTACGAATATAATAAAATACATGAATTAATACTGTGTCCCATGCAGAGCATCCAACCAAACAAGTAGATTAACAGCAATAATAATTTGTTTTAAAAATAACCGTTAACGTACAGGAATGTGTGTGAAATGTGGTGCAATCGATTCAAAATTCAAAGTAAAACAGGCGCTGTTAGCGCTGCTTCTTTAGAACAATTACCAGAAACTACATGGGCTAAATAGCTAAAAAAAAAAACATCTCCCTGAATTATTGACGGATACGAACCTGGACCTGGAGAGCATCCCATAAATGCTACTCATCAAGTATGTCACGTTCATGGTGAAGCATATATATAAAAAAATTATTACAACTACATATTGCACATATTAAGTTAATTCATTCCTTAAATTCCATTACAAAATAAATCACTCATTCAATCATAAGCTAATTGGTTGACAAGTTCCGCGATGAAAAATAAATTAGTTCTACTGGCTGGTAATTAATCAACCGATTATTAATATAGTCAGATCGATTTATTATAGCCCAAGAGGATATTTGAGGGGTATATCAACGATCAGTAAACTCGCTGATGCGGCATACGATACACATTATGTTTGATGTATTATGTATGTATTATGATGCAAATTGGTTAGCACTACAGACAATATGGAAAATATGTCTACCGCCACCTAAACAAATGCAGTACGCACATTTTGATGTCAGGGCTCCTAATAAAGTTCATCGGGCAGATATTTTGTTTTTTACCACACGATATTTATAACACCGGTAGATGTCAATCACGCACATACAAACACGCGTTAACTTTTGTTGACGGTGCAAGTAGATAGAAAAAATCAGAGCCGTTGTTAGTCAAAACAGTGGCTACAGTTTATCTGCCTTTTGAACAAATGTATCACCGAGGACACTTGCGATAGCTTCAGTTGCTACAGGTTGATCCTGGCAAGGAATTTCTTGGCGAAGTATCATCTCTAATGAAAACAAGCATAACATCAAAATCAGACGAGGACATATCGCAATCCAACATTGTCAGGAAATCGTTGAACAATTTTAATCAAACAGAGTCTAATGACATAACATATAGTCTTGTCAGTCAGCGGTCTACTAAAAGTACTTGCACATCTTCAGCTCCAGTGCTGACTAGAGTCTAGAGTATCCGGTGTTATCCAGTGTTTTCCAGAGTCTAGAGAATCCGGCGTGGCCGGAAGGTGTAGATCTGTGTGGAGTGTCCACAACGGCTAGAGGAAATGAGCGTTTAAGTTGTCAGAGTGATCGAGGTCGACGTGGTGATAGCTGTAAAGCAAACCACATGTCTAGATTGTCAGGTGTTGTCCGGTTCTGTCATGTGTTGTCCGGTGTTGTTTTGCTTATATAGAACATATAGAGCTGTGTCGAGCTGTCTGGAGTGTTCAGAGTGGCTAGAAGAACCCGAGCGTTCTAGTACGTTTCACTGCAGTTTACTCATTTAAGATGGCTCGCGTATATTTCGATAAATGTATTATCGATGATAAACAGATTTCCTAAAATAGTCATTAGAGTCGCTACGGACTCATCTATATCAAAGGAAATTTTCAGAATTACCGACTTAATTTTATATAAGCACTGCTTACGACGTATAATTGGGCAAATGGAGAACCAAACAATAAACGTTTTATAAATATTCTGAGTCTGCTGACGTTAAAATCAAGGATATTTATTACAACAAATTAAATATCAAAATTTGTAATGCCTCCGTCAGTGCGTGATACCATGACAAGACACACAATTCCATTAAAGAATCTGGAAGTTCTGAAAAACAAGTCGTGAGATTGAATTATTTCAGCATCTTGATATGATCGTTTTAACGCATAAAAACAGAGTTCCCAAAGAGATGAAAGAAAGAAATGTTAAATCATCCACTTATAATAACTTCATTCCTTGGAAATGAGATGAATGGACGTCTGAACAAATGGATGATATATATATATATATATATATATATATATATATATATATATATATATATATATATATATATATATATATAACATGGATCATTATTTGGGATGAAATATGCACAGTATCTAAAGATATATTTAAAGTATTCCTTCGTTGGTTTTTGACACAAATACTGCTGTGATAATGTGCAGTGATCATGGTCAACCATCTCTTTTTGCTGGACTGTCTCGGCACGAATAGCTAAAAATGTTTGTAGATTATTATGAAGAAATAAATGTCGATTATAGAGCGCTTGATCCACAATTAAGAGAATTTAAGAAATTAATCAGACTATATGCGAATAAAGTTCAGTTTGAAATACAATACAATTTGTTGAAAAGCAATCCAAATATGTCGTGGTGCAGAAACACCCTTGTGTAAAGATATATGCCATGTAAATTAAACATTACCCGCATTTTTAACACTGTTGTTACTGTCAACCATGATATTATTGATTTATCCCTTTGAGCCATAAAAGCGAGTATGTTTTGTTCTTCAGCAAGCGTTGGAGTCCTTACTGGTATCCACAACGAAAGTTTGGTTATTAATACTTTACCAACATCATCTGTACCACCAGGATCACGCCAGTTTGCATCATCGCCAGTGACCTTTCTTAGAAGTACAACCGTATGCTTCGCTCCGAAAAAGACATTCCTTACATTTCTTCAAAATCTAAAAATGTGGGACAGTGGAATTACCCATGAAAATCTTTTATCCTCACACTTTAACATTGATCACTTTGTTGCAAATCCTAAATTTATATCGGGATGAGTGTTAATTATAATGTTATCCACATCAGCAAGTGCGTTTCTGACATGGTTTTTTGTATACATTCAATGTCATACTGATGATATTCAGGGTGGTGACTACTGACTACTTTCCTTAGCAAACATCATTGACAGACTAGCTGATCTTGTATCATCGTCGGAATATATTGCTAGGCCAATTATCGTTGTAGGAACATCAACGTATTTTTGAATTTTTGCAGTATTTCTTCCATCAATCATTTATGTGTCGCTATCAAACAACGCCATAATTCTATTGTTAACAAAGCCAACATTAAAATCAGCGCCGTTGGTGTATTATGTTTTCTTCTAAGCTCACCTTCTAATTCATTAAATGCCTCAGCGGATAAGAAATATTTACTTGTATCATGAACTTGTAGACTTGTAGTTCGATTTGTCAACGCTGATTTGGTTGTTGTGCATCATTAGAATACTAATGATGATTACGTACAGATTCATACTTGAGAACTGGCTCATCCATGTTAAATGCGGGGCTAGAGGACCTCTTCCTGCTATTAAATTTGCGATATTATTTCTCTCTGCTTCATCAGAAAAATCTGCTAGTTTTCTATATGCGGCTTGATTTATTAATTTACTGACATTGGCACAAATAACTTCATTGCTGGGTAATTTAGCTGGTGGTTTTGGTTTTCTTCGTATTAATCTTGCTAATCTATCATTGATTGCTGCAAACGCTTTACCGGAAACATTACCAACATCACCTATACCTTTATCACGAACAGCGTCAAAGTTTTCATTCATAGTTGCAATCGGTATTGATTTTGGGACTATCGTTCTAGATAAATCCTGGTCACCATCACCGAGTCCATCACCGTAGAATATTTTAAAGGTTGGTAATCGCGAATTTATCACTCTGCCCATCATCGGTCCACGTTGAGCATAATGAATAGTCATCTTATTTGTTATTTATTTAATCGCTTTGATAATACTCAACGCTTTCATCAATAAGAGACCGATATACATTAATATCCACGATACCGCCTGCATTTAATCGTTGACAAAATATCAGCTGCTGTAGTACTTATGACATACAAGGCTTTATTCCAGTTTTCAGGGGTTATGTTAGAAATACACAGACTTATGTATTCTTTTTTATTATCGTTTAGTGAAGTTAGATATTGCTTTCTAGAGACTAATTCATTAATAATAATTCCAGGAATAAATATATTCTTAACAAAAGTTATAGTTTTTTTTTGTTGTGATGGATTTATTTGTTTATATTCTCCTATTTTGTATTTACTTTCTTTCTAAATTTAATAAAATTTTAATAGAATTTAAAATTCAGCTGGTTTATTTTTGGAAATACTAGATATGTTAGAAATCCAGATATTTAGACACATTTGCACAGCATATCTGGGGTTTAAAACTCCAGCTTTCTCGTCATGTAGTGACGCAGATTTTACTGAATTTATTGGACGTCCTTATATATGTTTAATAGTACCATATATAATTTTATCTTTGATCTGAACAAGTTATTCTTGTTGTTGATACAATTGTGGGTGTTTTGGTGTTTCTGAGCTGGTCGAGGAGGTACAGGAGGCTTCGGTGTATGTTCAGACATTTGTTGTTGAAATTGTAGTTGTGGTCATCGTTGTAATAATGAGACACAAATTGATTTATTTCATACATATATGGTTGGTAATCAATATAAGAACATCTGGCCTCATCGGTTCTACTATTTACTAAAAATATACATTTCTACCGGGATCTCAATCAACAGGTTTGGTTTAGCATATTCGGATTTTAAATATCTATCTCCGAAACTAAACTCGCAGCAGCAAATACAGTCGATGTTTTTCAATTTCCTCATTATTTTCTTTCATCAATATATTCTTCAGTAAATTGTTTATTTATATCAAATTTCACTGTTACTGATTCTTCATCTAATTCTTCTTTGTGTGCTTTTAGTTCACCAAATTCAGAACGAGCTTGTTCAATTCCATCAAGTATTTCTTCCTTGACTTTACCAAGTGGTTGAACAGTAGCTATTTCAGCTGGTAGTTCTCGTAAATGTATTTTTTTCTTCTTTCCGCTTTTTTACCAGTCGCCACAGCAGTTTGTTCCAACGTAGGACGAAGAATTAAGTAGCTTCTACAACGTTTTGTAGCCTTTGTCACTAGTTTGAACAATTGTTATGTATCTTCTCTAAACTCAACCTGAGATTCTTAACGTTATTGTAATTATTGTCTACCAGAGTCAAACATTGGAGGATATTTTTATATTATTTCTAGTCACTCTCTATATAATCTACTTGTATAAGAGTCCATAGCTGGATCCATAATGTTGATATAATAATGATTTAATTGCTCAAACCTAAAGTGTCCATCAAAGGCAGAATAGTCGCGAACGTTTTCGACCAGAGAAGGTTTTGTTTTCAAAATAGAGCATATTGCTTTAATGTTCAGATTGGCCAATGAACACTTGTATCTGGAGGTATGTTCACCCTTTATGCTGTTAACTTCACACACTATATTGGTAGCAGGTACACAAGTTTTTCAGCTGAAACGAATACATGTGTAATTTTTGCGACCTAATATAGACAATCTGCAACCAACTTATTATTGATTGATTAATTAAATGCGATTTAATTGCACATCAGAACTTGATAAATTATATCTTGCTGCAAAGACGGGACCAAACAATGACTCAGCACCCTTATTTTATGATAGTGGACCATGCTTTCTAAGCACAGAGGCACAACGGTTACTAGTTTATATTGGTGGAAAACAACGAGGAAACATTATGAACATATTAGCATTAAAACAAGTTATAATATTTAGTGTGCATATGAATGAATGATTTAGAAATATAACGATTTGTATAATAAACCACAAAGAGAGATAAAAATAAATTGTATTGTTCGTTGGTCAATTTATTAAATCATAGCTTTCATCCTTGCCTAAAACTATTTTAATTTTTTGTTTTCAACTGCAAAAGAAAGTTAAAATCAAATTACCAAGTTCATTAAACTTAGTGCAACATACATTTGATCCTTGTACATATGTGATTCTCCATAACTTTCATCTTTAATCATTTTCAGTACCAAAAACAACGATTAACAATCTCACGGACAGGTATGAAAATCCAAATACCGCTGATAGTTTTCGTAATAGGCCCTTTGAGGAAACAACTTCTCCCAAAGAGTCTGCAATGAACTTGACCAACATCAACAATGACGATGATCCGACCGATTTTACAAACAATGAAAGCAATGAAAAGGGCACATCAAACGAGAAACATTATTCCGCACCAACGTTAAACTCAAAATCACCGACGAGAACTACAAGCAAACTTCAAATACATTACATTGTATCGTCGGCTGAAGATTTTCAGTCAGAAACTACTCATGGATACAACTCCACCCGAAAATGTGCAAAACTGAAAACTGAATGTCAGTAGGAAAAACCACATCTCGGTTCGACCAAAAGTATTGCGGGCCCGCCATTTGAGTATGATTACGTGGTTCATGGTAATTGTATGACATCAAGAACACAAGTAACGGATCCTCTTGCAAGCAAGCAAAACAAAGGAAAGGTCATGACTGACTATTCGATTATATGGCATAGAAAAGAAGACAAGACGTCATAATCAAGAGTAGCCCCATCAACTTTTAACGCCAGCGTCAACAAAAGAAGAACAAATGAGACGCATTGTAGCGACTCCAGCGCTCAGCAAAGAAACCGTGACCTTACCATCGAATTATCTGCTCCACGTTTCTTCGAGTTCGAAAGTGCTGGTAATTATAATTTAATCCCTTCCACTTTACTTTAGTAAAATACAACGAGGAATAATTATTTCTTCTTCTTTCGATATATTATACAATGATTTTCCATTTATCATTTATTAATTAGATGACTGTTTAGAATTCTGCTCGACGTACAGAATGCACCTTAAGTCTGTCCGTCCGACTTTATCATTTGCAATTCTTCCTACACCTCTGGACCGAATGTGACACGAAACGTATATATTAGTACAAACCTGAATATTCCGTGATTACCAACACTCTCTAAACAACTCGTCATTAAAGGTCAAGAAGTCACCAAACTGAATATTCAATGACTCTACCAACACTCCACAAATCGCTTTTCATAAAAGATGAAAACATACGCTTATCTGAATATTTCATGACTCTACCAACACGCTCTAAATAGTTCTTCATTAAAGGTGAAAAAGCCACCAAACTGATTATTCCATGACTCTACCAACACGCTCTAAATAGTTCTTCATTAAAGATGAAAAAGTCACCAAACTGAATATTACATGACTCTACCAACACTCTCTAAACACTTCTTCATTAAAGGTGACAAAGCAACCAAACTGAACATTCATTGACTCTACCAACACTCTCTAAACAACTCTTCCTTAAAGATGAAAACAGTTACCTAACTGAATAGTACATGACTCTACCAATACGTTCTAAATAGCTCTTCAATACAGGTGACAAAATCACCAAACTGAATATTCCATGACTCTACCAACACTATCTAAACAACTCTTCATTAATGGTGAAAAGGTCACCAAACTGAATATTCCATGACTCTACCAAAACTCTCCAAACAGCTCTTCATTAAAGATGAAAACAGTTACCTAACTGAATATTCCGTGACTCTACCAACACGCTCTAAATAGCTCTTCATTAAAGGTGAACAAGTCACCAAACTGAATATTCCTTGACTCTACCGACATTCTCTAAACAACTCTTTATTAAAGGTCAAAAAGTCGCCAAACTGAATATTAAAATGACTCTACCAACACGCTCTAAATAGCTCTTCATTAATAGTGAAAGTCACCAAACTAAAAGCATTCTTGATGCTGGTCCCAAGTCCGACATTGTTTTTCTACATACCTTCACCAGGTTTAAAAATAAGGTCCATATATCAAACATTCAAATTAAAACAACTCATGCAAAACCTATCCACAATGGCTGCCTTACTAAAACTATTACTATTGTTAACCCCAAAAGTACAATTGTACCCTGTTGTATAGCATACTGTCAGTATGCTGCAAAATAATATACATCTAAAATAATCAATAGGGTGGATGATGCTAGAACTAGAATTTAAATTTAAACAGACATTAAGCAGAATTATCTTAAATAAGTGCACGCATCCTGCTAATCATGATGACCTTAGCAACACCACTTGATTCTGGCAAAAAGGTGATATCAGGTATAAGAAAACGATTTCAGGCAAGATCTCAAATTTTTTGTACTTTCATTATACACGAACCAAGACCTCCTTTGTACCTATCTTTTCTTGAGTGACAAATAAACGCAAACTATTTACCAATTGCTGCTTTGCAAAACTTATGCAACTCTTTGAATACGAACTATAAAACTTCTAATTGATAATATTTTTTTTCTCGTTTTGTCGCATTTTAGCTTCAGCAGATTTCAAAAGTTGTCGTGCGTTGCAAAGTTTAATTTATGAATTGCCTACAGACGTTTATGACGATTCATCTACCCTGAATAGAGACCATCGGGATAATCATTCATATGATGTATTAAACGAAGATCTGATGGTTGACTCCAGTGTCCGACCTTCCAGGAAGAGCTCGGTTAGTATATTCATGGACGACGATTGCTGTGATTCTCTTTACAGCTTATAACTGTTTCAAAAGATTGCCTTACAAGCAAACTCCACCCAGATCGTCTAGTTTCTTGTCTTCTTTTTGTGCGAACACTGACGTTTCGGGTACAAAATTATATTCATTGCAATCGATGACGTGGAGATTTTGTTTATATCGTCCATATGTACAGGAGAGTGATTGATTCGTTTTGGACATGAGACTGGATAAGTGTCTTCAAATGTAACAAGACCTAACAAAAAGAAAGTCTCACATCGAAAGGATGATATAAAGTAATACCCTCTGATTTTTTTGATCGGACATCAACACTATCAATATAATCTCCACACATCCGTTGTGGATAACTATTTAATATTGTTGTTTGGACGTGTGTATATGATTACTGACCGCTGCACACTTGACACTAACGTGCCAACTTTCCACCGCTGAGCATTATACTTAGTCCCACCCGTTAAATAGTCCAATTCCATTAGCATTAGCAGTAAGTAAAATGACTATGACAATGAATGAAACTTTCCTAACTGATAGACAAACAAGTATATACTCTCAAACAATCTTCAACATATAAATCGTTTTATTACTTCCAAGTATATTATAGTATTCTCATATTACTTTTCTGCAATATAATATAAGTATACAATAATGTAAGATATTGTTATTATATCATAATAGTGCAGTTCGGTTTTTTTGGATTGCTTGTAACAGTAATTGTTTGACATGACTGGCTTTGTCATGCCGAGGAAATGTGAAGTGCCTTTCCCAAGGACACACAGAGGCACCCTACCAAGGTTGGTCTAGGCAGGTGTCGAACCAGCAATGTTTTGATTGATGCTGACATTGACAATTGTTTATGTATAACTCACCTGAATATTAAATACATCGGGACGTAAAACGTTATATCATATTGAAAATAAACAAAGGTATGTCGATGTTATCTAGCTAATTGAAGTTCAACTTGTTTTGTATGTGTCTATTGATTATTTAATTTTGTCGGACTTCATACATATGCGTAGAGCAATTACTTCATTTTCTGTCTTGCTACGTTTGTTGATAACTTCGTTTTGACTGGCCTGATTCATATGTGTCTTTTGATGATTTGTTGGGGTTCATATGTGTATGTTGATGACTTATGTTTGTGTGACTGGATTCGTATGTATCTGATAATTAAAAATATTTAGGGCCTAGTGTGGCTGAGTGGTTTCAAGCGCTCGCATTTACCAATAACTACAACCTCACGTCTGTCCGCGTGTGCTTTAAGCCTTTGATTCGGCCAACGGAAGTATAAGAGGAAGCTTGAGAGTAGGTTTCCGTGGGTAGGTGGTCCTTTCTTGTGTTTCTACCGGGTTTCGTTGGAAAATGGCGTTAAACACATACATACAACTTAATGTGTATTGGCTTAATTAATGTCTCTTTTTCATTACATAATTTTGTCTCGGCTTGATCCATATATGGATACTGATAACCGCATTTTGTCTGGTCGGATTAATATGTGTCTGCTGATGAACTAATTGTATCTGCTGCAAACCGTATATGCCTACTCATGAATAAACTTGTCATTTAATGGCTTCGTTTTGTCCAGCTTGACAGAGGCTAAGCAAGAGTGTTTGGAGCCCGGCGACAAGATTCACTTTTACTACCCCCTCCTCAACTCTGAAACCCATTATTCCACATACAACCTATTTCAAAGCCCAGTTTAAAGCCCCCTCTAGTCGGTCGCCTGGAGACATCTGTCGCCTCTGACCCCCCCCCCCCCCCCAGCTTCGCCTGTGTAGCTTAACTCATGTGTTTCTTGATGGCTTCATTTTGTCTAGCTTGATTTATATTTGTTTCTTGATGACTTTTTTTGTCAGGCTTAATGGATGTTAAGCTCTTGATGATTTCATTTTTCCGGCTCAATTCTATGTCTATGCTGCTGACTTAATTTTGTCCTCTATAATACCCTGGTTAGATTTGATATGATTAATCACGGAGGCGTCGTTTTTTATATCTAAAAAAGAAATCTCAAAGTACCGGTCAGTCTTATATTATATTTATAATTTCCGAATCATAATGTATTTGAGATCTTAGTTTTTAAACAAAGGTTTTCCTCTAACAAATATGTATCGATTTCCTTCAGGAAACATGTATTTTGTTGATTGTTTATATACAAGCACTAAGTGTGTGTTTGAAAATATCGCTTTTTCAGACGATTTAAATAGGAATACAATACGAAATACTCCAAACCATCAAGCACGTGACAGAACTAGTGATACAATGCTAAAGGAACATGTAACGCTTGCAATCCGCTGGTTAATAAATAAATCAGAAAACATTTTTTTCCCCAAAACAGTTTATTTTTTAGAAAGAGATTGGAGTGATTATACCGAGTACAGACCAATACGATTCTTGAATTGTGAAAGGAAAATAATACAGGAAGTCATATTAAAATGCTAATAATGTAATTATCTATATGAAAACGATTCACGATCAAGTACCAGTCAAGATTCCTACCCTGTCATTTGATGAATAACTATTACCAGCTTATCGATATTTATCATACAATTTATGCAGCTCGTATAAACATTATGCGAACGAAATTGTGTAATATCTCACATACATCTGTCAGTTTAGCATCGTGGTCTTTTGTACTTTTGTCTTTAACGAAAAGACCACAACTGAAAACGTTACATGAGAAACTGGTTGGTGACAACTGTGTGCAAGACAAAAAAACATCCCATCTATTATATAAATTGCATAAAATTGTAGATAGTCAAAGCTCATGTTGTGCTTATATTATATCTCCATCTTAAAATGCTTATCTAACATGTAATAACCTAGATTCAATTTCATTTCGATATTCCATATTTGAGATTAAGTTAGAAATTCCATATTTAAGGTTAAGTTAGAAATGTCAAGGTCGTGTATTATTTCGACCATATTTTTGTAAAATAACATTGACAATTTAAGACTTCTTCCATCCTTTGTGAATGTAGATTCGCGAAAAATGTAAACCACCGCTATACCATACATTATCCAAGAAAGAATTTGAGACAATTGCTAGGCTTTAATTAATAATACATTAACTATGGAATTTAATCACTGTATGTAAGTATAAGAACCCACCTTAACTATATCGCATTATTTTATAACGCAACTGTTATCAACATAAATCTTGAAGTCATTTACTTTCCCCTACACGAATTTGTTGTTCAACCCTGACTGCTTTGTTAATGAAATACGTTGAGAGAGCGTGTTTTGCAACCTGCTTTGTCAGCCCTTTGTGAATTATGATTATTATGTTGTCGTCGCTACATATTCCCTCGTATAGTTTCACGAAGAATTGTCCTCTTGTTTTAACGATTCTTCATGCACAGATCCAGAATGGTACACTGCCGTTATTGTAAATTTTTAACTTTTTTAATTGAACTTGTTAATGTTAAGACATTATAAATATTTGTATATTATTTGCAAATGCATATTTAATGATTATGGAGTGAAAGGAAATTAGCTGCATACGCACACACACACACACGCACATACAATCACATACACGCACATGTTCACATGCACACACACTCAAATAAAACACATCATGATAAAATTTCGCGTGGCTAACACATTGCAAAGAATAGATTGCATAAAATAGTACATATAAAGTGTATATATGTTATCAAAACTTGAAAAGTTAATTTCACTGAATTAAATTTAAATATGAATTGAACCATCTTTAGTGTTAGACAAACTTTGTTTATATGCATCTTACGTACAAGAATATCAACATTTCCTACTTGTTCTTTTTGCATTAAATTCTAAGTATCATAATGATCCGTAAAGATCTTACTGAAGTCTGTGAAGATGTGGATATATATTAAAGAATACAATGCAGCTTGTTTTCTTGGAATCTTATAGGACAGACAAATGCATGCTGCCTTGAATGTAAAGATAACAAAATGAAATGTATATAAAATTCTGTCCAATCTTACACCGTTCTTTTTTGTTCGTATTTTTACCCAATGTGTACATTTCACGATGCCTGTATTTTGAATGACATTTTGAGTACTTTCAATAAATTATATAACAGCATTGATTGAATTTGCGTTTTAAAACTACAACATTAAGGCTACCTTTTGTAGATTATCAATAGGTCTTATATCATCAGTTCACATCTTTCTCTCTCTCTCTCTCTCTCTCTCTCTCTCTCTCTCTCTCAATTATCTTTGCTGCTTCTGAAGTATGTGCTTCTTCGTCCATTCTTCTATATCCTTCTTAATTTTCTCTATGAAGAGGTCTTCTATCACGGCATCAATTATTATTTATCTTTATATGAATTGTTGGAAAGCAAATTGTATTATATATTAAAAACATATTAATGTTATTATTAATGTTATTATTGAAATATTCACGCTTTCAAGAAAGTTAACTGTGTTCTTATTTATATACGAGAAGTATGATCATAAGCATCATGTTGTCAAGTGTGGCTCATATTGGCTGCCATGAAATAATATTGTTACCGTAAGGACGGCTGTGTGTGTGATTTAGATTTTTAATGTTCAGTGATATTGCTATAATGTCTGCAGTGTGGCAGCGTTTAGTAATGTCAAGCATTGAGGCATCATGCTGAAGACATGTAGCATGATGTCCCATCCAGTCACGTTATCCTGGCACCAGGCCTACCACTAACCACTCAATGTTGATCACGTAAAGAGGCCTCTATTTGTAACATTTGTCTAAGTCTTTGGTACGACTCGGTCAGTATTCAACCTCATGACCAACCTTGACCGAGACAGACTCTCTAAACACTAGGCCACCATCAGTAAATGACCTATAATCATCACACATCAGACGATATGCTGAATATATTTCGTAATTAAAGCCAATGCAGGTCTATCAAGTTAACCTGGAGTTTTGTATATGACGAACAGCGGCATTGCATGCACTTTACAAACAATATGAATTTATATAAAAAATATATATACATTTTAGAGGAATTAAAATTGTATTATATTTTGTATCAATATTAGCAACAGTTTACATCAGTAAACTACTGCTAGACAGCGTGTGTCCAAAATGAATTGGAACATCATGTTTGCTGTAATATTGTAGAGCCCGCAATAATACAGTGTTGGAGTATAAATAGAGAACACAAATACAACTGTGAAATCCTTTGTAAATGTGCCCACGGAATAGTAGCCTTAACTTGATGACACGTCAAGAAGACAAAAGTATAGATCTTAAATTCAGATTATTGCACTTTTTGCAAAATGTAAAGTTTGAAATTAACTTCAGAATAGATAAAGTGCACTGAAGAAAAACATACAAATGTGAAGTATGTAATCTCTTGATTTGCAGAATGAAATCGTGTCCTTTGTGTCAGGATTATGTGAGAATCAATGTATATTGTAAACCAATGATGCAACATAGGCAATATTATGATATATTTGCTTTGAGTGACTACCATTGGAGTAAATGACAGTATAATTCGAATACAGTACTTGATATATTATATATATATATATATATATATATATATATATATATATATATATATATATATATATATATATATACATATATATATATATATATATATATATATATATATATATATATATATATATATATATATATATAGAATTAGCTCTAAAAGGATATATATTAGCAAAAAATAAAAATACAGCCTCAGATAATTGAAAAACATGATTAGAAAGTAAAGAATAACTGAATTTATGTTAATGTAAGCATGTGTATATATACGAATGTGTTTTATAAACATGCAGGATTAAACCTGTGTATTATTATAGGCATGCATGATTATACATCTGTGTTATTATAAGCATTCAGGATCGTACATGTATTATTATAAGCATGAAGGACTATATATTTGTTATTATAAGCATGCATGATTATATATTTGTTATTATAAGCACGCACCATAATACATTTGCTATGATATGCATGCAGGATTATACACTTGTTTTTATAAGTATGCAGGATTATACCTTTGTTATTATAAGAACGCAGTATATATGAGTGTTATTATAAGCATTAAATATTTATATTTGCTATTATAAGCATGATGAATTATACATGTGTGTTATTATAAGCATGCAGGAGTATACCTTTGTATTATTATATGTATGCAGGTTTATATCTTTGTGTTATTATAAGTATGCAGGATTATACATTTGTATTATTATAAGTATGCATCATGATAATGTGATATTGTTAATATGTAGGATTATATATTTGTTATTATAAGCATGCAGAATTATACCTTTGTGTTATTATAAGCATGCAATATTATACATGTGTATTATTATTTGCATTCAGTATTCTACTTGTGTTAGTATAAGCATGCATAATTATTCATTGGTAATGATAAGCATGCTAGATTATACATTTGTTATAATAAGCATGGTAGATTATACATGTGTGTTATTAAAAACATGCAGTATTATACATGTGTATTATTATAAGCATGCATAATTATACATATGGTATTATAAGCATGCAGGATTATCCTTTTTTAAAAGCATGCAGGATTATAACTTTGTTATTAAAAACATGCAGGATTATACCTTTTTTATGTTGTTAATAGCATGCAGGGGTATACATGTGTGTCATTATAGGCATGCACGATTACATGTGTTTTATTATAAGGATGCAGGATTATACTTGTGTCTTATTATAAGCACCTTTGTTATTAAAATCAAACAGGATTACATTTGTGTTATTATAAGCATGCAGGATTATACCTTTGTGTTATTATACGCAAGCAGGATTATACCTTTGTTATTAAAATCAAGCAAGATTATACATTTGTGTTATTAAAAGCATGCAGTATTGGTATCCAACTAACAAATTCAGTGCCAGATGAGTATTACTTTAATAGTGTAGCTAGCAAACAGATGGTTTCACAGTATCAACACTTCATATATCCATCAAAAATCTGTGTAATGTCAGTACTAAATCTTTACCAGTATCAGCAATAGTGCAAGTTTAATAGTTTAATAATCCCATTGAAGTTATAGCTTTGTGATTGCAACTTGTACAACAATTAACATGTAGCAACTTCATCTTCTATGAGGAACTGGTCGTTTAATTTGGGGGAGGGAAGGGCTCTTATTTTCTTTTGACTTGACAAATTTGATTTTCTTTTATCTCAAGAAAATTAAACCTATTCCCTAATTATTTGTATAATATGGTGCTAATTTCCTATAAATCAGAGGTAGGTATTTTTTCCAGTTATTAACAGAGCAAAGTAAAGAAAAGGTCAGGCTTCTGTCCAAGAACATTGAATTGTTGGTACCTAATATAATTGCCTTATACCATGGTACATATTGCAGAATGTTGAGACATATAGGGGACAAATGTTTTTTTATACCCATATATATTATGTAACGTGAATTCTGACTGCTTGAACATTAAACTCTGCTGTACTAAACATCTGCAAGATATTCGTTTGGAATTTTGAGACTGTTGTGACATCACATCATGACTGTTCTTGTGGAGCCATGGAGAATGACATTATCACTTTTGTGATGTCACAGAGAATGACATCATGACTGTCCTTGTGTCATATTTGCTATTTAGAAAACAAAATGGTTGAAGTATCGTGTTATAATAGTGATAATAAACATGTATTTAAGAATTTCAGGACATTGATGTTGGTTTAACCGTAGAAAAAAAATCCATTTGTATTGGTTCTCCAACACATGGCCGTTTAAGCTAAATTAATGACAGTAATACCACCATGAACATCCTGAAATCCTTGAATAATAAAACTAATAATAATTATGACTTTGGTTAGCGCCTAACCTTTGGAAGCTCAAAACGCTTTACAACATTATAATGAAATTACTACACTTCAGAAAAACAAATAACACAAACCATGAAATTGGTAAACATAAAATCGTGCTGAAAACATATATGATACAAAACATTATTTGGTCTAGAAGTTGGTTCCTGCAGTCGATAAATGGGAGCTTTAAGAGCACTCGTAAAAGTGACCACTATGTCCTTGAGTCTAGTTTTAATGGGCAATTCGTTCCACATCGCCGGGCCCTGGTATGCAAAAGAACGCTGTCCATATGACTTCGTTTTCATAGTGGGAACACTGAGTATACGATTGCCAGAAGAGGAGCGTAAGTATCTTGATGGTGTATGGTACCGATCAGTGGTGAGGTGTGCTCTGATCTAGGTAATCTAAAAATGATCTGAGAGCTGTGTTTTGAACGTTTGAAGTTTCCGGAGTAGATATTGAGACGAAACAGACAGACTTGAGTTACAATAGTCCAGTCTTGAAATACCAATGAACATACAAGTATTTTAGTGGCATCAACTGAAAGATATTTGCGAATGGAACTGATACGTCTCAGTTTCATTTCAGCCTTGCATATGTTGATGACATGTTGGTGCAATGTGAGAGTACTGTCTAGAGTAACACCTAGGTTTCGTACTGTGTGAATTCAATGTTGGTGTTGTTGATATGTACTGTCTGAGGTAGAGGATTTGAATGAGAAAGTCTTTGTGTTGTGATCGGAATGGCATCCGTTTTATCATGACGCAGCTGCAGCGTGTTACATGTCATCCATGATTTCACATCGGAAATGCACCTCTCTCCTCCATGGATCGTAGCATCAACTTCAGTTGGTTGGCGTGACTTGTATATTTGGGTGTCATAAGCGTACAATCGGTGAGACATAGGGTGATGATCTATGACACTTGAAAGCGCCGAGTGTATAGAATAAAGATAACAAGACCAACAACAGACCCCTGTGGAACACCACACCAGAAAATCAACTGGGCTGGAATGTATTCCATTTGCAGATATAATTTGTGTCTAGTTGACAAAGTAGGACTTGAATCACTGTAAGGATATATTCTGCACCCCAAATACATGCTGGCGACTGTGAAGTAATATATCATGGTCTAATGTGTCAATATTGCAGACAAAACAAGGATTGTGAGCACAGTAATATTTCCACTATCCAAAGCAGAGCGAATGTCATTGTCATAGACTTTAAATAAAAATAGCCAACTTTTATTATGGCTGAGAAATATTTGACTATTTTTCATTGTCCACGCGTACAACGTTATCTATGGTCAACAAGTGTTTAACCCGGTAAGTGACGGAACCAACATATGTCTCGCCGGAAATTACTTGCGACGAGGGACATTAAAATCACGATATGCACGGGTATTGTACCCTGAATAATGCTAACTGTTCAATGAATTTAAGCAAAATCAATTTATAATCGACACATTGGTTGTTCTTGATCTTGTCGAGGAGTGCACTTATCTCCATTTTATTCTATAGCCATAGAGGTGAGTGTTAAATTTATATTTTATTATATATCCAAAGTTTGTTGAGTTTGTATTGTACGTGGTGAAACTGTGCGGTGTATCAGTTTATGAATCGTACGACTGTACAATGGGCAAGAAACATATATTTTTGTTCCGATTGTTGTTTAAATTGGGTTCATTTTTATTTACATGAAATTATTTTGAATCTTAGTTGTATTCCAGGAGATTTGTGAATATCACTTATAGAGTATTACATTTGAAACGTATTTGAATCTTAATCCTAGTCTATACGTGAAGTTATGTGACTATCGTACAGTGCATACTATAATTTGAAACGAGGATTCTTGAATCTGTATGTAAAACAGATATACTAGTTTTGGTTTCGTTTCAATCTGTTACTGTTTCTTTAGAGTGATTTAATCAGATGTATGTCTAGAGCGTGTGAGAATCATTATATTTATAAATCATATATTTGTGTTTACTAATTAAGTTGATAAATTTCCATCTTTCACACACTGTGTCTGAGTTATTCAGTTAATCCAAATTCACTCGATTTCTATTTGGCAAGAGTCATTAAATACTTTCAGAAGAGCAGTTTCAGTACTGTGGAAAGGACGATATGCAGATTGTATATTGCTCAAAAGACTCTTTAAATTCAAATGAGATACAAGTTGGGTTAGAACAACTTTTCCTAACATTTTTTTATATGAATGGGAGATTAGAACTTTTACGGTAGTTCTTTAAATCGTTAAGGTCAAGTGTTGGTTTCTTCATCAGACAACTGGATTCTTTCGTTTAATTTTGCCAATTTTTGCTAGTACAATATGGACATTCC